>PPXL03000019.1:119760-137538 GCA_003706765.3 Xingzhongia hampshirensis
TATGGATTTGTTTTTTTTTTTTTTTTTTTTTTTTTTTTTTGTTTTAATTTATTTATTTGGAGCATCTATATTAATTTATACAAAGGATAATATAATCATAACAAGACATTGTAGGTGAATACTATGAATACTAGTTGGCAAAGTAAAAAAACAACACACGCACAACATATGTATTCGAAAATTCTTTCCAGCCCAGGATAAAAAGATTTTGCACTGGCTAATAGCGTAGTTTTCCTTTAGGAAGATGCGGGAAAGGGTTCCCAGAGATACATACATACATACATATATACATATACACGCAAACAAAATGTCCTTAGTTATTGACGAAAGATCAGGCACCGTACTCATCAATGTTCCTGATATACTCGTAGATGAACCCGACAAGATACAAGTGATTAGCCATCGTAGTGTGCTCATTCACGCCATGCGTCTTTCCTTCTAGAATCCCATGCATAGTACTCAACCTATATCTATAAATATTATCACTCAAGGCCCAATAATGTCTCGTATCAGTATTACCGGACATTAAATTACCGCTTACAATGACTGGAAATGTCAAATTAGGATATATGTAATCCTCAATAATGTGTTTAATGGATCCGGCAAAAATCTCCCATGACTTATTATCATCACTCATTGGTGTAATCTTTGCAGGTTCCAGTGACGACAAAACTGTGATATTGAAATACCCTCGTTCCGTTACGGGCAAAACCTCAAATCTATCTTGATAAAGACCAATTCCAAAAAGACTAGCATGCTCCTTTGTATCTTGAACAATCTTACTTATTGTCTTCTTAACTGATGATTCAATGGAGATACGATGGTTCACATCAAATGAAACATATTCTGGAAGGGCATTGGCTTTGACACCACCATGAACAATATCAACAGCTTGAGTAGTCTTCACCAAATATTTATATGCATTGACACTATCAAGATATTTCAATACTCTTAGATTGGACATCTTGTGGTAGGCAGCTTTGAAGATACTCTGCTTCAAAGATTGATCAAACTCGTTTGAGTATTTTGCAACACATTGTAAAAAGTTTAGAGTCGGATTATGTGGCTCCAGAACAGATGGAAATTCATTATCTTCAATCTTCTCAATCAGCTTAGATATAATACCAATATTCGTATTTTTGGGAGGAACACTCGAATGGCCACCAGGTCCAGTTAAAGAAACTCTCAATGTTAATGAACCCTTTTCACCCACAGCAGGCTGAGCGAAAACCGTGCCGTTGATAGTGGAAATTGCAGTCCCTCCTTCATCCAAAATTGCAAAAAAAGAATCTTTACCATATCTATCCTCTAAAAACTTCCCCATTGCGCTAGCACTAATAGTTCCACCACGTTCTTCATCATTGCCAAACGCTAATAAGATCGTTCTCTGAGGAATATATCCTTCCTCTAGTAATTTTTCTATGGCCTGTAATTCTGCAATCAGCATGGTTTTGATATCAGAGGCACCACGACCATATACGTTCTCCCCATCAAAATATCCCTCAAATGGGTCATGGAGCCACTGTGATCTTGTCGACTCCTCAACAGGGACAACATCCTGGTGTGACATGAACAAAGTGGGCTTCAGAGATAGGTTAGAACCTTCCCATGTATAGATCAGACCAAACTCTCGGATTTTCTCTAATCTTAATTGTGAATGTACTAGAGGAAAACTCTTTTCTAGGTATTCATGAAACTTCCGAAATTCATCCCATGCCTTCAAATCATCCTCTGGAAATGGCATCGAATCCCCAACAATAGTAGGAATTCTAATTGCACCTTGTAACAACCCCAATGAAGAGTTGAAGTACTCTGGAGAGTTTATAATTTCATCAATCGATGATGCTGAAGTAGGACGAAGGGTCTTACGAATTGGACATATATCATATACTGAAATCACTGATTTTTCTTGATTATAGTAATGAAATAATCCTGATAACGGGGGTAATGAAAGAACAATCAAAATTATGTACTTTAGTATTACTTTGAATGATTTTCTGTGTTTCAAAGAGGAGTTGTGATTACTGTCCTTTTCCTTATAATCAGCTAAAAACGTCATTCCATCACTATCAAATACCTAGAACAAGCTTGACATGATTGATAATAGCACAAGCATATTCACTTTATAACCTCCCCAGCCTTAAATAGTTCTTTTACAAGCCGGGGAAACTCCCATATTGGGAAAAATTTCCGTTATGAGCAATATGGTGCATTTTGTTTATATTAGAACTCTACAAATGATCGATATGACAACCTGAGCGAGTTCAACCAAAAAAGAGCTTCTTACTCTTTTTCTCTTTTTTTCTTACCCACAGGAAAGGGATTCCCACTGATTCTTCAAATCGTTCGAAGAAAGTTATCATTATTATATCGTTAAAGTATTACTATGTAAGATGAATTCGCGACTAACTTTCTTTCTTTTCGTGTTTGGTGTTCGGATGCAGTTTCACTAATTTACCAACACTTCAAAGTGGCAATTGCCATTGAAAACAAAACGAGTAAACCAGAATCAGTAATTCATTGATTAACAATTGATTTGTTTTGAGATGAGTGCAATGACTGTTAATTCGGGATATCAGTCCGAAACCACACATACTCCAATTGAACACAGATTCAATCCGTACTCAGATAGTGGTGGTACTATCTTGGGTATTGCAGGGGAAGATTTCGCAGTGTTGGCAGGTGATACAAGACATACTGTAGGATATTCGATCAATTCTCGTTACGATCCAAAGGTGTTTGATGCTGGCGATAACATTGTGATATCAGCTAATGGGTTTAGTGCTGATGGGAACTCACTCATTTCAAGATTTAAGAATCAGTTAAAATGGTATCATTTTAACCATCAAAAAAAGCTAACTTTAAGCTCTGCTGCTAGATTCATACAACATCTTTTATACGGTAAGAGATTCTTTCCATATTATGTGCATACAATTATTGCTGGATTGGATGAAGAAGGGAAGGGTGCTGTATATTCTTTTGACCCGGTTGGATCTTATGAAAGAGAACAATGTAGAGCTGGTGGAGCTGCGGCAAGTTTAATCATGCCATTTTTGGATAATCAAGTCAATTTCAAAAATCAGTATGAACCTGATTCAAATGGTACTATCAAGAAAGAGCTGAAATACTTGAAATTAGATGAAGTTATTCAGTTAGTTAGAGATGCCTTTACTTCTGCTACTGAGAGACATATTCATGTTGGTGATGGATTGGAAATTCTGATTGTTACTAAAGAAGGCGTTAGAACTGAATATTTCGAATTGAAAAAGGATTAGGAGAGGTTTCTTTTACCAATGTATACTTAGAATATTAGTACTTTTATTGCATATAAAGTCATGTAAGAAGAGATTTGTGCAAGTCTTGTAATTGTCGTATTAGACCTCCGTTCTTACTATTGTCTAGTTGACCGATCCATTTGACTAGTTTGAGATCCATTTGCTTCTTGTAAGTTTCCAAGTCCTCACTGGATTCATGTGTTTGATCATCCAATAATAAAGTGATACTATTAGCTATCGTTGTATTTGATTCTAGTTTGGGAAGCGGTTTGTATTCATTTTCGTTTAATTTTTCTATCTCATCCATAAGACCTCTTAATTTTTGAAACCCGTCAATGTTATTATTGTAACTACCATCATCAGCACTCAATTTCTCTTCAGCCTCTCTTTGTTCATCCCCTTTCTTATCATTCAAAAATCCTAGGATATCGTCATCTTTTTTCTTTTTCTTATCTTCTCCTAATTTCAAGTCACTGAGCTTCAGATCGTTTAAATCTTTCAAAAAGTCATTCAATTTGATCAGTTCATAATAGTTGTTGTATATAGTATTTTTTATAGATGAGTTTATTAGATTTATACTCGTGCTTAGTTTATTTGTATCAATCAAGATGTTCTTGAATTCTGAACTATTTAAATTAATCTCCTTTATGGGTCTATTTTCAGTTATCTCAATATCCAGCTCGTCGTCGTCATCACCATTGTCATCAGCGTCCTTCTTCTCGTTGGTCATTTCACTGCTTTGTTGTTGTTGTTGTTGTTGCTGCTGCTTCTCTCGTTGCTGCTTTAATTTGTAAAACTCCTTCAAAGCATTTCTTCGCTTTTCACTGAGCTCATTTCTAATACGCACAGGTTTTTTATAGGAAAGCTGGCTCATTTCTACTAGAGTGATATTGTTTTGTTTCTCTGCGTTTGGATATGTATGTTATATGTTTTATTTTGTTGATGAGGCTTTGTTTTCACGAAATTGATTTTTAATAGCGGAATAAATCAGAAGAGTTGCCGCTGGATCTGGTCAGAGTAAGAACCCTAAAAGTGATTTACTGCGATAAGTAGGTTCAATATAGGGCCATGGGAGAGCCCAGAAATAGAAATGGTACGACAAACGTCGGATCCACGGTAGAGGAGAAAGACCAGATGCGAAGGCTCTCTGCTGGTTCCATTTCTAACTACTACTCTATGCTACGAAGCCATTCTAGTGGTGAAGGAGGAGTCCCTAATAATAATATCAGTACGCCTATTGAGGAGTCAAAAAGCTCAGTACTGTCATTGAAAAAAGCGCTTTCAAAAGTGCCCAAGCTGCCTTCCCATTCTGGATCCAGCGAGGGTATCAAGTCCCTATTGAAGAAGACCAACTTAGGGTTTTTCAATGAAACTGAGTTGCCACCCACTGATGGTCCCATAACAAAAAGTTTTGATGAATTGGCAAGATCTGGAAGCTTTGGCTCTTTTGAAGAAGAGGATCGATGGAACTTTGATCATTTGTCATTTGATGACGGAACAAACACCAGTGATAGAGAGGTTATCCTCGAAAGCCCAAAGATTCCGCATGTTCTCACTGAAGGATTACCTCTCTTGAGAATTACAAGGAAGAAAAGGGTACAAAGAACTTTTAGAATTGATTTGGATAAGGCACTAGTGACATGGAATAACAAATCAACTTCTAAAATGTCATTAGATCGTATACAACAAATAAGAGTAGGCAATGATGCACGAAATTATAGGGAAGAATATGGAGTTTCAAAAGAGCATAATGATAGATGGGCTACTATAATATATAACGAGCTTAACTCGAACAAATTGAAAGCATTACATATAATTGCACCTACCAGAGAGGATTTTGAATTGTTCATCACTACGTTGACTAAACTGGTAGTAAGGAGAAGAGAGTTGATGAAGCATTTAGCAGTTCCTGGTGAGAATTTTGCTCATATACATTGGAAAAATTATGTTTCTAAAGATGAGAACTACAAGCAGTTTCTCTCGTTTGACGATATTTTGAAATTGACTAAACGGTTGCACATCAATTGTGATCAAAATTTTTTATTCAAATTATTCAAAGAGAATGACATAGATAATAAGTTTGCTTTGAATTTTCAGGAATTTCAAAAGTTTGTCAAGACCTTAAAGATTAGACCTGAAATTGTGGAAATATTCAACAAAATAACTTTAGGCGAATCTTCCATGACCTTGGAACAATTTAAAAAATTTATAATCGAAAATCAGAATTACACCGATAATAACCAGTTAATTGAAAGATTGTTCCTGAAATTTTCGACAAACGGCCAAACTTTAACTCAAGATGATTTCCAGTGTTGTCTGAGTTCATCGTATTTCCCACCAACGTCGACTATTCAAGAGGATTTAACGAGACCTTTGAATGAGTATTTTATCTCATCTTCTCATAATACTTATTTGATCGGCCGTCAATATGGAGATTCAACTTCCATAGAAGGATATACAAAGGCTTTACAGCGTGGATGTCGCTCAATAGAGATTGATATTTGGGATGGTGAATTTGGTCCTGTGGTGACGCATGGAAAAATCACATCCTCTATAGCAGTGAAAGATGTTTTAGAAACCGTGAAAAAGAATGCGTTCATAATCACTCCATTACCACTAATTTTGTCCTTGGAAATTCATTGTAAGCCAGACTATCAATTAAAAGTAAGGGATTGCTTGCTAGAAGTGTTCGAAGATATGCTGATTACAAAACCCCTAGGAGAGAATAATAATGAGACTTTGCCTAGCCCTTGGGAGTTGAAACATAAAATTGTTGTCAAAGTAAAAAGGACAGATTTGAGTGAAACTCTGTCCTTAAACAATCCAAATTCGTTGAGTACAGGCTCATTCACGTCAAGTTCCACGACATATGAAGAAACAAGTGAAGAAGAAACTACTAGGAAACCGAAATCAAAATCCCCAACCTCTAGAGCCAACAAGAATCTTCAAATAATCTCGGAACTTAGCGATCTAGGTATCTATGCATCAGGTTTGAAATTCAGGAATTTTTCACTACCAGAATCTAAAACAATAAATCATATTTTTTCCTTTAGTGAGAGGAACTTTAATTCAATGATTAAGTACAGTGAGAAGGAATATTTGATCAAAAAACACAACAGAAATTATCTTATGCGTGTTTATCCATCTGGATATCGCTATAACTCTACAAATTTCTCTCCAATAAAATTCTGGAATTTTGGTGTACAAATGGTTGCAACTAATTGGCAAACTTATGATATTGGTCAACAGGTAAACGAGGCAATGTTTAATTTTGGTAAGAAAGATGGGTATGTTCTAAAACCCCCAGAACTAAGAAATATCTCGAACAATGTCAAATTCAAGTACTTGGAGAATAAATCACCATCCTTTGTGAAATTCTCGATTGATGTCATCTCTGCACAGCTGTTACCCAGACCGGCTGAATTGAAAACTGAAGAGAGATTGAGTCCTTATATTGTGTTTGAATTAGTTGATCCTCTATTGATAGGTGATTTGAAAATTACAGACTTACAAACTGGGTTTAACTTCCAATCAAGCTCGGGAAATTTTCCTACAAAGGTAATTCATCAAAACGGATTCAATCCCACTTGGAATTATAGATTTGAAGGGACTATTAGGGATCGTAATGGTTTGAATTTTATAAGATTTCAGGTGAAAACAGGTGACATTACATTTGCTGTTAGTTGCTGTAAATTGAATAATTTGAACAAAGGATATATACATATTCCCCTATATGATACTCAAGGAGAAGAGTACATTTTCTCAACACTATTTCTTAAAGTGAACTTTGAGGAGTTTGTGACTCAATCACATGTTGCGGAGCTTTAATCGTGTCAATTTCGAGCAGCCGCCGCCGTTCTGACTGATTTTAATGATAATGACTAAAGATTACTACTATGATTTGTAAAACTATTAACGCCTTTTGTTGACCTCTATTCCTATTTAAAAAGTATCGACCATATTAGTTTCAGGTTCTCTTGCATTAGGATCTTCACGAGGTTTTCCTGCTAGTAGTTCTCTTCTAATTTCTGGACCAATATCCCTATGACCTCTTTGACGTACTGTTTCAAGCAAGAAATCTCTTTGATCCTCAGTGATATCATTCTTATATCTTTGAGCAAATGCTAGGAACGCCTTATGCCAAACAACTGGTAATTCAGGAGCATCCTTTTTGGACTTCTTTTCCTCAATTTCGTCCACCATAGAATTATCATCTTTAATTATTCTAAATTTCATGAAATAGAAAACCAAGTTATCAATGATTTGGTAAGGTAACGCGTATTTCTTCTCCAATAAGATCCTGATGAAAACAGTAGCTGCAGGAGAAAATTCTAGATTTAACAAGTAGTTTAATGCAACAGAAGAATGCAAAGCAGGAATGGAAATTTTGGAAATAATGGATCCAGCAATTCTAGCTTCCCTCACAGAACAAGCCTCTTGAACTAGTGGAAACAGAAAACCTTTAAAGAAGGCCCCAGGCTTATATAAAGATTTTTTCAAGGCTCTATAAATATGATAATTCAAAGAATGATCTTCAGATTCTTCGATTTCAGTTCTAAATCTCTCTAAAAGAACATTCTCAACGAATTTCTCAGACTGTTTGGATGATAAATTGGACACGAATAGTTTTGTAGCTTCATAGACAACATGAGGAGTCCATGCTTGCGGATTTGTAACATATAAAACATCCTCCCAATTATTCAGAGATGGAATAACTTTGAATAATTTTGGTAATTTACCATGTGTCCATGTAGAAAGAATAATACCAACTTGAGAGTACGCCTTGATGACTTTTGGCGGAAGAAGAACTGCATCATTAGGTTTCTGTATCCCTTGCTCTTTCAATGCCTGTTCTTCCTCTTTTGCTCTGATACTAGCCATGATTTTATCAGCTAAATTATAACTACCGTCTATTCCAAACTGACTATTTCCTTGTGTTTGCTGTAGATATTTTTCAAATAATGCAGCATCTTCTTCATTAATTTCTTCTTCATCAAATTCATAATCTTCATATTCTTCCAAATCCGAGCCAAAACTTGAGATATTGTCCTCATCCTCTTCTTTTTCTTCATCCTCTTCTTCCAGTTGTTCATTAAACCTGGAGCCGAAGCTGAATTTCCCTTTCTCCTTGAGATCTTGTGTCTCCTCTCTTTCTAGTTCCTCCTGTTGTTCTTTGGCTAATCTCAAAATCTTTCTGGAACTTGTACTATCGATGTATTCCTCTCCATCCTCGTCCTTCTGAATCTTCTTAGCACCTCTGACTTTGGTTCTCAATACACCATTTTGGGCAGTTAGATCCTTGTATAATGGATCGTGACGCTGTTTTTGTCTAGCTGTTGCTGCTTTACCCATGATAATACTAACTATAACCTTATATTAGTAGCACACATCACTCAAACTTATTGTGTTTTAATTAAAATTTTTTTATGCGATGAGATACCGGAATTCCCCAAACCAAAACTAATGACGGAATTTACCTTTTCAGGAGATCTTGATCTCAGCAAAAAAACATGAAAACGTAAATAAAGAAGGATACAAATTTTAAGTGCTTCGAATTGGTATTTCAAGCTAGTGATTTGCTTTGTCAATCGAGGAATATCTTATCAATCGGATAAATACTTAAAAAAAATGGCTGGACTTGATAGAAAACGAACAGCAGACTCTGAAGCGACCAGGGCTGTAAAAAAAACGAGACATATCGGAAGATCTCTAAATTCGTTTAAACATTTGCCAAAAATCAATGAGATACCTAAGCCTAGAACCCAGAAGTTGGACGTCTTTGTATGGGGAACAGGCTCTATGTGTGAACTAGGTTTGGGTCCAGAAGCCAAAACCAAAGAAGTAAAAAGACCTAGATTGAACCCTTTTTTACAAGGCATTGGCATTGTTGATTTTGCTGCTGGAGGGATGCATACCTTAGCACTAGATAGTAAGAACAAAGTTTGGTCCTGGGGTAGTAATGATAGTTTCGTCTTAGGTAGAGATACAAGCAATGCTAAAGAAGTTCTCAAGGATATGGATGCTGCAGAAGAAAGTGATGAGGATGGTGATTTGAATGAGATTGAATCAACACCTGGTTTAGTGGAAGGCTTGCCAAAGGGCCTCAAAATAGTTCAGCTAGCTGCTACTGATAATCTATCTGCTATTCTGTTTGAGAACGGTGAAGTTTGGGCATGGGGAACTTTCAGATGCAACGAAGGTATACTAGGCTTCAAACATAATACTTCTATCCAAAAGACACCTGTGAAGGTAGATGAATTCAAAGACATTGTCCAATTGGCCTCTGGTAAGGATCATATATTAGGTCTAGATTCAAAGGGTGTTGTTTATGCCTGGGGTAATGGTCAGCAATTCCAATTAGGGAGAAAAATTTTGGAACGTAATAGACTAAGAACTTTAGAGCCAAGAGAATTTGGTCTTGCTGATGTTGTTTATATTGCATCTGGTGAATTCCATTGTTTTGCAATCACTCAAGATGGCAAAGTTTTGACTTGGGGGCTAAATCAATTCGGCCAATGTGGTATTTCATCTGATTTAGAAGATGGTTCTATTGTCCCAATACCAACGGAGGTTGAATCATTGACTGGTAAGAATATTGTTCAAATTGCAGCTGGTGAACATCATACTTTAGCACTATCAAAAGATGGATCTCTCTATTCATTTGGTAGATATGATATGTTTGAAATTGGTATCGCCAAAGATGATTTGCCGGAAGAGACTTTCAAGGATGCTCATGGGAAGCCAAGATCAGTTCCAGTTCCTACTAAGTTAACCAAGGTTCCAAAATTTAGAAGTATTGCTGTAGGATCCCATCATTCTTTGGCGGTTTCTGAGGATGGTGTTGTTTATTCTTGGGGGTTTGGTGAAACCTATGCGGTAGGTCTTGGACCAGCAGGTGAAGATATCGAGACTCCCACTAGAATCAAAAATACTGCAACCCAAGATCATAACATACTGTTGGTGAGTGCTGGAGGTCAATTTTCAATTAGTGGTGGTGTAAAATTATCAGAAGAAGAATCAGAAGCAAGAGAAGATAAGTTGGAAGATGAAGAGTAATTCAGAAACTTCTAAAAGTCCTTTGTATTAATAGTCATACATCGTTTTTCAATCTTACGTAGTGAAGCCTGAACTTAACTTTCTGGTTAATATATATTTATACACCTGGGTACCCAGTCACAAAACATTTCTATCAATTCTGACTTGGAAACCATCTTTTTTCAAATACTCCTTTACTTGTTCAACAGTATACTCATCTCTATGAAACATACCAGCACCAAGTGCAGCATCTGTAGTTGTTTTAGAAAAAACTTCACTGAAATGTCCTGGATTACCAGCACCGCTAGAAGCAATCACAGGAATACTAACTGCTGATTTAATATGATTGATTAACTCCAGATCATAACCAGAGTTGGATCCATCTTTATCAATGCAATTTAACAAGATTTCCCCCGCACCTAGAGCTTCACAGGCTTGAACTAATTCATATGCGCCCAAGTCAGTAGTTTCACGACCACCTTTAATGGTCGTGGCATACCAAATATATTCTTCACCATTTGGACCAATATCATTTGTCTTGATGGTCTTATTCTTGGTTTCTTCTGGAGCTTTGACATACACCCTTTTAGGATCAACAGAAATCACTACGGCTTGAGAACCGTAACCATTGGAAATTGTTTCAATTGGAGAAGTTCCATCACCTTTTCCATTATTAGCATAGAACTTTAAAGCCGAAGTAACGGCATCAGTACCAATAGAAACTTTGTCAGCTCCAGATCTGAAATAGAGACCAGCAACTTCTAGAGCAGGAATTGGAGTTCCATCAGGGTCAACAACATCTTTGATTCCACCACCGACAGTCAAAGGAACGAAGATTGTCTTAGCAGCTCTTCTTAGAACTTCTAACATTGGTGCGTCTTTTAATGGGGAATTTCTGAAAGAAGTGATGTTTAAGAAAGTTATCTCATCAGCACCTTGTTCATAATACTTTTGTGCCATCTCTACAGGTTTGCCCAGGTTTCTTACATCACCACCATCATCATCCTTTTCACGGACATCATATTGATCACCCTTTGTAACTACTAGATCGCCTTTATCATTAGTCCTAACATCGAGACATGCAATAACTCTTCTCGACAAACCATTATTCGAATAATCGTTCTGTGATAATATTACAGGGGTCGGTGAAGTCTTCTTTTGTTCTAAAAATGCTCTTATGACTTTCAATCCAGCAACACCCGACTTTTCAGGATGAAATTGCGTAGCGAAGATATTATCTTTAGCAATTGCAGCAATGAAAATTTCCGATCCATATTTTGTTGTAGATAATTTCCAGCCTTGTTTTTGCAGTTCCAGTTGAGTCTTGTCATCAATTATAGCAGCATAAGAATGAACAAAGTAATACCGACTATTGGGATCAATGTCATACATAATTTCATCCCCACTTGAGCAAACAGTATTCCAACCAATTTCAGGAACACTTTTATCACTTGAATCGAACTTTTTCAATTCAAAATCAATATATTTCAAGCCTTCAACTTCGGGATTTTCAGCAGATCCACTAAAGAAGCTCTGGAGTCCAATACAAATCCCCATGATAGGCTTTCCTGATGCAATATACTTTCTGATAGGTTCGTCAAAACCTCTAGAATACAACTCCTTTACACAGTGACCGTAGGTCCCCACACCCGGTAATACAAGCTTCGTAGCTTGTGATAGCTCTGGGTCACTAGCATTTTTGATTAATTTGGTTTCGTAACCAAGATACTCAATGGCATTTTGCAAAGAGCGAAGATTCCCACTCTCCACATCAATGATATGAACAACTCCAGGCATAGTTTATCTCTTTTCAACACCGAATATTTCTTAGCATATTCAAAAAGAACTCAAATGGGTCAAGATCTTTGATGATGAGCTTTTGACTCACTAAGAATTCGGTTGGGCCACTACAATATAAAAATCCTCTTATTGAAGATTAATAACTACAAAATATAAGATTAATTAAAACACAGTTATATATACTTATATACATATCTATATACATATATGATACTTAGAAACTGAAAACCAAAAAAAAAAACTAGCGATAATACAACAACGAATCAAATAGACACACTTTTTAATTTTTGAAATTTAGGCAGAAGATTTTTTAGATCTTCTAGTTTTAACAGCTTGAGCCAATTCTCTTAGCATTACTTCAGTAGTTTCCCAACCGACACAGCCATCAGTAATGGATACCCCGTATTTCAAGGCTTCTTTGCCACCCTCTGGAATTGATTGTTTGCCTTCATTCAAATGAGATTCAATCATAACACCAACAATTCTATCTTCACCGTTTGATACTTGTCTAGCGACTTCAGAGGAGACTTTTGGTTGATTTCTATAATCCTTGTTAGAATTACCGTGAGAACAATCGACCATTAAGGTTCCCTTTTCGCCCATCTTTGCCTTTGCTTCTGCAACAGATTTTTCATCGTAGTTGGTTCCCTTTTTACCACCTCTCAAGATAACAAAACAGTTGTCATTACCCTTAGTGGTAGTGATAGCTGCAATACCATGCTTGGTAACACCCATAAAATGGTGTGAGTGTGAAGCAGCCTGAACGGCGTCCAAGGCAACATCCAAGGTACCATCAGTACCATTTTTGAACCCAATTGGGAAGGATAATCCAGATGCTAATTCTCTATGCAGTTGGGATTCGGTAGTTCTAGCACCAATAGCACCAAAAGAAAGCAAATCGGCTAAGAATTGCGGACTGATAGTGTCAAGCATCTCAGATGCAATGGCGACACCTCTATCAGTTAAGTCCACGAATAACTGTCTTGAAACTCTCAAACCTTTATTGATATTGAAGGTAGAATTAATTTCAGGATCATTAATGAGACCTTTCCAGCCCACGGTGGTTCTTGGCTTTTCCAAGTAAGCTCTCATGATAACAACCAAATCGTTTTTCAATTCATCGCTCAAGGCTTTCAACCTATCAGCATATTCCATGGCTGCTTTGTAGTCATGTATAGAACAAGGACCAACAACAACCAATAGACGGTCATCTTTTTGTTTGATTACATTAGCAGCATCACGTCTACCTTGGATAGCGGTTCTCAAAGAGGGTTTTGTAGCTGGAACTTCATGTTGTAATAAGGCTGGAGAAACAAGCGGCTCGTAGCCACCGATATTAAGATCTTCCATTTCTTCTGGAATAGGAGTAGTTGATGTAGGAGCCTAGTTAATCGTTAGTACTTGCAAATAAGATTCACGAAGTAAACATCGATCTCTTCATTTCTAGAACTTTGATCTCTCTTTGATACCATGTGGTGAGACAGATAAAATCTTTGATGTACCACCACAAAAGAATCATAACACACAGAGAGAGAGGGAGAGAAAACCAAGACATCAAGACACACTTACAGTCATAGTGAGTAGATTTCTTTATAGTTGGCTAATGATGGTTAGGCAGGGGAAAAGATAAAGAAAGAACGAGAGAGAAGTTTGAGTTGTAGTTTTGCTCAATTCTTTGACTCACTAGTGAGTTTCGAAGCTAAGAGAAGTGCTCCGAGAGGAGCCTAGTCTCTTTCGGATTTAAAAATTGCACAGGGTCGTAACGCGACTACCATAAGGACTAGAATTTTACATTTTAGTACTCATTGATAATCACTACGTTGAACCATTATATAGATTCTCTTTTGATTTAGATATATAGTTGCTTATAGTATCTATTGTCATTTCAAGAAAGTGCTGCTATTCAAATAAACTACAAAGGCTGGAATTTGAATGTTTAGGGTCTAGTATCACCGCACAAACCAGACCACAAGTCTCATAGCCGAGTGCCTCACTGGAGAGAACAGACTCCCTCACATCTCGGTTCTGTGAAAGAATTTTCATTGCAAGTCACAAAATCTTTTAGGGCAACACTTGCTTTATTCTCAGTGGAAAGTAACATTTAATATTAATCAAAACCAATCAGTTTCTTGCAATAACTAGTGTATTCTGACAGTATAGCCAGTCTGTAGAGTCTCAAATGCTAAAAAAGTGACACCTTTTGCTCATCAAAGAGCCTATATACAAAATTCTCCCCATAGTTAGCCTTCAATTACCGATAGTTGTGGTTCGTACCATATATTACATAAGCGTCAATAGTTGGAGAAAAAACCCTAACCACAGTATAGTATAAAACTACACAACAGGCTAGATAGAAATAATTTGTTTTCATTATCATTAAAACGGTATTTAGTGCTGTTGATTACCTAGCTCGCTTAAAAAGTTATATCTTTTACCCCTGGAGACCCTCACATCTCCCTCTTCTTCTCCATCATGTTCGATAGGTCTTTTAAGAGGAGATAGAGGAACCATGGATTGTTGCGTACATGCATCCTTTTTGATATCTTGACTATTATTTGTAGACGATAGAGTCAGATTCACAGAATCTTTCCTCACCTGTGATATATTTGGATGAACCATTTTTCTTTCAGTCAGCTTTCTCTGCTGAAGCTCTCGATAGTATCTCGTTAGATTTTGCACCATTTGAGAAAACTTTTCATCACTCAAGGTATCAGCTTCTGTTCTGATTATGCTTTGTAGTTCTTCTTTATCCGACACATCATTATCTAGCTTATAGATAACATCTGATTGTATCTCAGGATCGTCTGAACCGGTGGTATTACCAACTAATTCTATCATTCTCTTATAATAGCTATCAAGGACAGAATAGCCACCATTATAATATTGGCTGTAGTCACTGATATTATTTGTATTTTCAGTTTTTATGGCATTGGAATTTTTCTTGTGGTCTGTTCCCATACTATTCAATGTTTTTGGACTTCGTAAATTTTGTGATTGCTTACCATCCTCTAATGCATCAATAGATTTTTTGCGCTCTTTCCCATTTTCTATGCGATGCTCTCTAGCACAATTCTCAATATTCTTCTCTCGTGGCAGAATTCTGTAATTTACTTTTGTAAGAAAATCTCTTTCTAAAATATCTAATTCTGTAGCATGGATTCCTCCGACTTTAGCGTAATGAGAATTCGTACAAAACGAATCACAAAGACCTTTACTCCCTACTGTGGTGGCTGTTAATAAAAATCTATGCACAGTAAGCGAGTTTAGCGTAAAAGAAGGTTGCACGGTAGATAATAAATCAATATAATAAACCGAAGCCAGTAATACTGCATTTTCCAGTGACGAATAACGCGCAAGTCTTGCCAAATAGTTATAAACCGAAATGGCGGGAGGAGTTCTTGAATGAAATCTGGTGAGACTTGATGGGGAAATGGAATCAGTTGATGTTTCCGTATAACTATCGTTGATCAATATTAGAGATCTGAGCATCCTTGACATTAGTATTATCAAATCATCTCTGGGGCAATGTATAAAATTGGCCGAAACGTATTTCTCCAGCATCATGCAAATATGTGGGAATTGTGTATATTAAGTGTGAATATCTCTTCTTCTTGTTATCAAATTATTATAGGGCTGCTTGTATGTCCATCGTACTTTTGAAAGAGTCTGAATTTATATGATCTCGTTAATAAAAGACCAGATCTTATGAATTCAGGGAAATAACTTGGTGATCACTTGATCACTTCCTTAGAGTTATACTTTTATGAATTGAAAGAATCAGCAACTAAAAACTATCAATGAGGTAAAACAACTAATCCGCTCTAAGAATAATGATATCAATATCTCTCCTTTGATCAAAGATAGATAAAAACTTTTTAGCTGAACTCAAACTGAAATAACAGAAAAACACAAACTTCCAAGTGGCGTGCAGTATGAAAGTACTTGGATAGTCTTGAAAGCGAGAAGCACACTTGAATTTCAGAGTTTATGAGTGCTTCTTAACTGGTGGATATTTCAAACTTCTCTTGACTTCAATTATTTCCCGATTTTCAGATTGGAAAGCACAAAATTCAAAAACGTGTTCGCGCAATCACGTGTATTTTATTATTCTACTATCATACAACTAACTACATAACTTGGAGATTCTCTTATGAATTGACTTAGGATGACACAATTGTATTAGACATCTGTATATATGATAGCACGAGATAGAAAGACAATAATGATAGGGAAAAACCAAAGAAAAATAAAAGACAGACGGACGGAACAAACATAGAAAGAGTCGTTATAAAATAGTAACATAATGTAGATCAAAAAAAAAGATATGATCAAATGCTTCAAGGCAATCAACAAGCACAGCTTTGGTTTTCACTATCCAAATTGATATTGATAGCATCATTGAATTCATCATTGAATTCATCATTTTCTTCTTGTTGAAGGGCGTTACCTGCTATGACATCAAATGCTTGGTCAATATTCACAGCTTCTTTGGCACTAGTTTGAAATAAAGGAAGGTTGCCCATATTTTGGGCAAACTGTTGTGCCTTCTTTGTGCTAATCACTTTCTTAGATTCATCCACATCAATCTTGTTTCCAATCAAAACAAATGGAAAGTTATCAGGATTCTTAACATTAGCTTGGATTAAAAACTCATCTTTCCATAATGAAATATTTTCAAAAGATTTTTGATTTGTCACATCATAAACTAACACACAACAATCTGCACCTCTGTAAAATGCAACACCTAATGATTGAAATCTTTCCTGACCGGCTGTGTCCCATAATTGCATAGTCACAGTCTTATCATCTAATGTCAACTCCTTTGTGAGAAAATCAGCCCCGATGGTAGCCTTGTATTGATGAGAAAACTTTCCGTTGACAAATTGTTGCATTAAGGACGTTTTTCCAACACCAGAATCACCTAATATGATTACCTTTAAAAGTGTCTTTTTTCTGGAGGACATTATCGTTGTTGTTATTTTTGACTTTGTGTGTATGTCTTAGCAAGTGCGTAAATATTTTGTTATATGAGCTAATGATTAGTAGAAAATAGTATATGCAACTAGAAAACACAGAAAACAATTGTAACACTGCGAACTCAGTTCAAGTAATGGCAAAGTACTCTTAAATAGTGGGTTATTCTGTTGTTTGGGATCTTAAGCAGCCTTTGCAAAATTCCCAAAGTTGTAAACCCAGCAAAATTCAGTTCCGGTGCAAGTTTAAATTCCGAGGCTTACCCGCCTAACAAATCGATAAGATATACATATGAATATAAAACCTGACTAGATGTATAGATGAGATATATACATGCAGATACTTTGTATGTATTCTTTCTTGATCCGCAATAATATCACACTTTATTCAAATACTTTGCAAAATCTGAAAATGAGAAATACGATAACCTACAACGAATGTAAAAGGACGATATACTTATATTAAAGAAAAATATAACAACCGTCTCCAAACTAGATTATATAACCACAAAATAAAACTAAGAAAACTAAATCTATTATCACTAAATTCAATTTAATCAGCTTATTTCTTAGCAGCTTTGACAGCAGCTTTGGTGACTTTACCAGCTTTGTCGGATTTTTCGACAGATTTGATAACACCAACAGCAACAGTTTGTCTCATATCTCTGACAGCGAATCTACCTAATGGTGGGTAG
>PPXL03000020.1:0-122089 GCA_003706765.3 Xingzhongia hampshirensis
GATTATCGCTTTACTATCGATCATTTTTATTTATGTGGTTATATTAATGTCAATAAAACACGGTTAGGTCAGCTATTGAATCTAATAACAGGGCTGTAGGAAGTATCACCAAAATCTTCTATAATATTATTATTCGATGAGCAATCTATATAATTCAAGACTCTAAGCTCAGAGAAGCCATCCGATTGTAGTTTTTGTAATTTTGCTCCACCCAAATCAATTACTTTTACTTTCTTCACCTCA
This sequence comes from Xingzhongia hampshirensis, assembly GCA_003706765.3. NCBI lineage: Eukaryota > Fungi > Ascomycota > Saccharomycetes > Phaffomycetales > Wickerhamomycetaceae > Xingzhongia > Xingzhongia hampshirensis. The sequence continues at coordinate 244 of PPXL03000020.1, forward strand.
TGTAAAAAAACACATGTGAATGTCGTATACTTTAGATTAATAACTTCTAAAGTTGAACAATTCATCAATTCAAATGAGTGAGCTGATGATCGTTGGGTCGAAAGTTGCAATTCTTTCAGAGCATATGCTCTTATACTTTTGAAGCTGACTTTCTGTGTTTTAATAGATCCCCTGAGAATCAAATTCGTCAAATTTGGGAATACAAATGACCCCTGAAAGAAAGAATCTAACACAAAGCCAGATAGATGTATTCTTGTCAATTTCTGCATTTGTATGACAGAGCTTTCATTTAGCGTTGAATTTTTGCAAGAAATTGTTATATTTGACAGTAGTTCGTACTTTTCAATCAACTCTGTAAGGTTATTAGTGCAAATGTCAGCGTCTGCAGAACATGATGCTGTTATATCACATAGCTTTGGAGCGTTAAAAAGTGGGAAAACAGTAGTCTCATTATATAGACTTGCGACGAGGGTTCTGAGTTCTGGCAGAAACTTTGATGATTCTTCTCCTGGATAATCTTTAAAAGCAGATATTTTCAATGTAGTGAGATGTGGAAATTCACCTAGCAATAAAGGCTTCCAAACAAGTGAGAGCTCTAGGTAATGCAATGGAGAAAGAGCAGAGAAATCACAGGGTTGAGCCATATCTTTTGAATAATCATCAGTAATATCAGATGAAGATGAAAATCTTGCACTCTGAAATTTGGAACTCGTACTGAAATCTGAAAACTCAGGAAATTTTCCCAGAAGCTGAAAATCCAAGTGCTCCAGAAATGGGGCATTGATCGATCGAAATGTTTGTGTAATGTCATCAGATGTTTCTCCATATGATAGTCTCAAAAGCTTGGAATTTAAATTGACATTTATCATGTTTTGAAGGTAATGAATCTCGAATTTTACGGCATTAATAAAATGGTTTTTTAAATTAAGAGGTACAGGCGTTGCACTTGGGAAAAATGCTCTCGAGCATAAGTTCAGAGTCTTGGTTGGGAATTTAGACCAATCTGTTTCTTCAATAAGCGCAGCATCACAGTCTATGAACTTAACATGAGCAACATTCGAGCATTTCAACCCACCTCTAAAATCTGCATCCATGTAGTCCTTGAAGCAAATGGAACGGGTATCATTGATCTGCAGAATGGCAGAAGGAACTCTCAATTTCTTCAAAACAGGCGGATTCAAAAGTATAGGGTCCTTGATTATGAACTTTGAGTTTGCTTGAAGTCTATGAAGCAAACTGGCCAATAACAGATAATTGTTCCCGTTGTGTTTCTCCCAATAACGATCTTCATCATAATAGGAGGTATTGAAATCACCTCTATATCTTTCTAAAAGCAGCTCTGTGTTTGCCTCTCCATCATCCAACGTCAAGAATATAAAATTTCGACGAAATCTTCTCGTTATCTCCAGTAAGTACAATGACCAATTAATATTCCGAGTGAGCTCAATCAAGCAGAAGTGCTCTGGGGCATTATTTCGCCCTGAGTATAAGTCATCCAAGTCAAAGACTTCAAGCTCCAGCTTATCAGACTTGAAGAACAATGGCCTCTCCTCAATATGGTCAACCACTAACGTGAATAAATATTTCAACTCTTCTGCTGCCTCACAAAGGGGCATCACATCATCGAGACTGATAAGCTCAATGACTTTGAGTTTGAGTTCTACTGGGAGATCGAGAAAAGTTGATTTTTTTGACATGGCAACAAGTACAGCTAGTATTACAAGATACTGAATACCAGTTCCTTACCTTCAGAGCAGTTATATAGCAACCTATTGATCTACGCCATACTTTTTAATATAAATAAATTCCATTTACTGGCACGATCCACATTGACAGTACATATATCACGTGACTTGACACAAAGCTAAAAAATGCCAGCCAAGTATTTGTTATAAGAGAGAAATCAAGGATAACAGTCTTGAATAACTATTTTGGAATGCCATTAACCTCTGAGCAAACCCCCAGTGTGAATAATGCTTTGATACAATATAAGGAGAAAGTGTTGAAGTCCCACAAGTCTACTCTTAGTGAGGCACAAAGATCACTAGGTGAACTTCTACAAAGATCACCCTTTCTACGTCAAATACCATCCCTTCTGCGAACAGTTTCACTCTATGAGGAGCCTGATTCACAAGAGATAGCGCTAGATAGTATTGATTTGGAAAGTATTTATAAAGGAGTTGATGAAAGAGCTGCTGAACAAGAGCAGAAAATCAGAGCAGGAGAGAGTGTTGTCAAGTTAGGCTACACGGATTTTATTGTTTTAGAGGCATTGAAGTGGTTCAAGAATGACTTTTTCAAATGGACAAACCAGCCCGAGATTGAAGGAAAGGGTAGTCCACGACTTTTACGAAGTGAGAGAGCGAATGATAATGAATGGAAGGAAGGTAAAGCAACGGTTACAGAGATATACCAATTTCCGGATGGTACTTTATTAAGATACCCACGTTACAACGATCCTGTGAAGCTTTTATCAACTAAGAATGGAAGGTGTGGTGAATGGGCTAATTGCTTTTGCTTAATTTTGAGAGCTCTGGGAATTAGAACGAGATACGTTTGGAATGCCGAAGATCATGTGTGGTGTGAGGTGTACTCTGATGCGCTAGGTAGATGGGTCCATGTTGATTCATGTGAACAGGCCTTTGACAATCCTTCTTTATATAATAAAGGCTGGGGCAAAAAAATGAGTTATTGTCTTTCTGTTGGAGTTGATAGCGTTGCGGATGTATCTAAAAGATATGTTGTCGAGAAAGATAAACAGCTTCCTAGAAACAAAGTAGATGAGTACGCTTTGCAAAAAGCCATTAAGCTCATTAATGCTGTTCAATGGAAGGAAAAGACAATTGATGAACTATTTGTACTTTCAGTGCAGGATTACTTTGAGAAATTAGAGCTTTCAGGGTCGTTTATAAAACCTACAAAGACCGCCACTGATGCTGAAAATCTTCCTAGACAGAGTGGTAGTGCTGAATGGACCAAAGCCAGAGGGGAAGCAGGAAAGTAGCAAGCAGGGTCCATTTTTGTTTATTCAAGAGAAAAAACACAAAAAAAAGTATATAATTTATTGTTTTCTATATATGTAGTCTAGTAGTGTAATTTATAGTCATAAGAAGATTTAGAAGGTTTATAGTCAGTTTCTGGTCTCTTTGAAACATCGACAATTTTATTGAAAGCAGTGAAGAAGTCCACGATTTTATTAACAGCCCACGATTTCCCATCTGATTGGATATAAGCTAAATGTCCACCTAAATCAGTCTTGATTAATACAACAAAAGGATTGGCTTCTGCTTCAGGGATTGGAATAGAGTTGACTCCAACAACAGGATCGTCGAAAGAATTAATTGCAAGCAAGGGAGTTTGGACTTTCAATAAACGATTAACGGAAGAAGCTGCTCTATAGTATTGGAAAGCAGTTTGGAAACCATAAATTGGAGCAGTAAAAGTAGAGTCAAATTCTGCAGTCGTTTTATACTTTTGATGAAGCTTCTGCTCATCAAATTCTTTACTCTGTGATAAAACAGCACGATTTGATTTTACTAATCTTGATAATGCACCTGCAATACTCTCTGCGAATAAATATTTGGAGACAACTCGGTTTGTTAGATGATAGGCCGAATCAACCATATCCCATGGGTTTGAAAGCACAGCCGAGGCAACAAATGGTGTATTCCCTTCTTCTTCACCAAGATAATTGGTTAAGATAGTGGCACCAAAAGAGAAGCCTACTCCATATAGCGGTCTATTAGGATACTCTAGTTGTAACTCCTTGACAAAATGACGTAAATCATCTGTGTGAAGTCCACTGAACAATTCTGGAGTGGAGATCTTAGTTCTTGAGCATCCTCTTGAGTTCAAAACAACTGCTTCAAACCCTTGGCTTGCCAAAGCTTCTGATAGTGCTCTGATTATTGGTTCATGGGATCCACCACCCAAACCGTGACATATGACAGCCATCGGACGAGAATCATCAGATTTCTGGGCTCTAATTTCCTCAGAAGATAAATACCTTGTTCTAGGATGTAACTTTGGAAACCCTTCAGGGAAGTTTTCCTTTGCCAATTCATCGAATTCCTTTTTGGACTTAGGAGCTGGAATGACAAAATCTGCAGAGACAATAGCATTATCTGGTAAAGTTTCTATCCTTCTACCATAATAAACGGGGAAAGCTTTTGAGAGATCGTAAGCTCCGTATATGTACATAGTTTGCAGTGCTCCATGACAAAGAGAAGGAGCCAAGTAAAACTTGTCACCGTTCTTTAAGCCACCAACATTGTCTACAAGCTCATTCAATGGGACTGTAGCAGTCTCACTACCTGCTTTCAAGGGAAGCTTAACCGTCTGTTGATTGTGATACTGCTCAACAGTTCCTCTGAATCCAGCCATCCTTCTGCTGCTTACTCCTGATTTAATCCTGTTCAACTAATAACTCCTTTCTTCATTTCTTCTCTTTCCAACGACAAGCCGAAAAGGAAAAGGGGAAAACAATGAGGGCTTCACAACCAACACATCAGATGGATCGTTAATTGTTATTACTTTCCTCTCTTTGGTGAAGAAGCAAAGTATTATTACATTCCAGGAGTGTCAGGTATGCTTTCAATAAGGAGTCTGCTTAGGGGGAGGTCTGTCAGATCGATAAAAAGATCGTTCAGCTGCTCTTCATCGAATTACAGCGCTCATAATATCAGTAGAAAAAGGACTACTCTCAACGACATCATACTGCAATATAAGAACGATGAAAAGATTTCAGTAGTGACAGCCCATGATTACATTTCTGGTAAAGCTGCTAATGATGCTGATGTTGACATAATTCTTGTTGGGGACTCGTTAGCAATGGTTGCGCTTGGATATGAAGATACCAATGAAATCTCCTTTGATGAGTTTTTATACCATTGCAGAGCAGTCTCAAGAGCTGTGGATAGAAGTTTTATTACTGCTGACTTGCCATTTGGTTCTTATGAATCATCCATTGCGAAAGCAGTTGAATCCTCTATTCAGCTTATTTCTAAAGGCCGTGCAAACTCGGTGAAGCTAGAAGGTGGATTTGAGATAACACCAACAATAAAGGAATTAACCAAAATTGGAATACCAGTGATGGGTCATATTGGCTTAACACCTCAACGATTGAATGCGTTGAGTGGGTTCAAAGTACAAGGTAAATCCACAAGCGGTGCTTCCAAGTTGATGGAGGATGCATTAAGAGTACAAGAAGCTGGGGCATTTGCAGTTGTCTTGGAGGCAATCCCATATAAATTAGCCGATTATATAACTAAGAACTTGGATATTCCTACTATAGGAATAGGTGCTGGACCCCATACTAGTGGACAAGTGCTAGTGCAAGCTGATTTGCTGGGATTGGGGAATGGGCATATACCCAAATTTGTCAAGAAATATTTGAGTGGATATGAATTAACCGTTGAGGCTATCAACCACTATTGTAATGATGTTAAAGGTCAGAATTTCCCAGTTATTGATGAACATACTTATAAAATGAAAGACGAGGTTTTCGAACAGTTTGTTAGGGAACACGAGGATAACAAAGATGGAGCATAAGGGAGAAATACAAAGGCTCATGATTCTATGAGTAATTTATATATATATATATATATATGTAAATTGATATATATTATCTATTTTAATAAAAAGCTTTTATCATTTCTAATTGGAATATATGCACTCTCATTACTATCATTTTCATCATTAATATCCATAACAATTGTTTTACCAAAATCAGGATTAAATATATCATAAGTTTTATTCAAGCTTTTTGCCAAATGTTCAAATTTCAGTTTAGGTTCTAAGAAATGCTCACTGCTCAATACAAAAGTACCAAAATGAACCCCCAAGATCTTTTTAGCCTTCATGTCATTCATGATTTTAACACATTCTTCTGGATTGATATGACGAGGTTTTTGATGCCATTGAGGACAATACTGACCGCATGGTAGCATTGCTAGCTTTGTGCCAGATCCATATTTTTCACTTATTTTAGTGAACAAGTCATGAACATACCCTGTATCACCGGCATGGAAAAAAATTGGAGATCCATTTTTCAAGATTAAAAACGAGCACCATAAAGAATCGTTCGAGTCCCACAAGTTTCTGCCCGACCAATGCATTGCTGGTGTACACGCTACTTCATAGACGTTATCCGGATCATCCTTGACTGGTAACCTTACTCTATCCCACCAATCCATTTCGATGGTGTTATAGATTCCTCTTTTGGCTAGGTATTTTCTTATTCCTAGAGGCACAATCCAAGTAGATTTGTTGTGGATCTCATCCACCGCCTCAGCATCCAAATGATCGGGATGATTATGAGAAACCAAGACGAATTGAGGCTGTGGGAGTTCTTTCAATTCACACGGTGAAGGTGTTATTCTTTTAGGACCAAGATAGGGGTTGACCAAGTAATCGCTGAATATAGGATCTGTCAAGATATTCACACCGCTTATTTGAACGAATGCGCAACTTTGTCCTAGCCAAGTGAAGGTTAAACGATTATTGAGGCTCGGCAACGAGGACGAATCAAACTTTACTGGAACTAGTCTATCGATTAAGGAAGACTCTTTCAACAATTCGAAGTCTGGTCTGAAAACAGGTAACAATTCTCGTAAGCTTTCCTTCTGAGGGACACTTCCTCTCGTGCTTCCTTCAAATAGTTCAAGTATTCTAGAGAAGAAGAACTCAAACAAGGTCAGGGCTCTATACTCCTCGAACGGGTTCTCAAATCGTCCTGCAATCGTGAAACTCTTATATTTTCTCTTGATCATCTCGTCATAAGTCATGATATGTTGATCATTGCAGTCATCATGTTCATGATCGTGGTCATTCTCAGTCTCGAATTTTGTAACATTGATAGATTTCTCTATATTCGAACGTTTGGTAATTTCTCTATTGCAAGCATAAGATACAAAAAGAGCATATGATGAATAAGATACCAGAACACCAAGACCTATTTTAGCCTTGAGGGAGAGAAAACTCAAAACCATTCTTTGTTTTTGATCTTAACCTACTGTGTGGTTTTATTTGAAAATGGGAACTGTTTCCAGTTTTCAAGAGATCAACACACAACACACACTGATTACAGGCACCAAAGAGCAGAAACCTATACTTTTGCGTTTCGTAAACAACAACAAAATCCTATCTAATCTAAATCTATATACAAAAACCAATTGAAATTGTAAAAAAAGATCTTTGGAAAATATCACGTGCACCACAAAACCAAAAAAAAACCAGACAAAATGAAAAAAAAAACAATAGACAAAAGTTAGACACTCTAGATCAAAAGTTCAACCACTGCACCGCAAAACCCCTTTTGGGATATTGGTTCTATCGATCGGATCTATCCATAGACTACTATTTGTAGAAGGCGCGGAGTTGTATACAAATCTATACAAACTGGGTTACATTTGCATCTGCATGGAACGTACAAAAACAGAGAGGAGTTGATACCCCTGTGGTGCTAGCGAGGCACAGACTCCTGTATCACACCAATTAACTGGATCAATCATAGTAGTAGATAGAATAGAATAGCATAGTCCACAGCCGTTACACATCCCCAACAAAAAACATGCATGTCGACCAACTTGATAGTGGTTTATATTTAGCAAAGATGCGAGGACGGGATCTTTTTTTTAGTACAAACACAAAGCAACAAAAGCATACATTAAAATAAGCTCACATGCATTAGTTTACTACATTACCCGTTTTCAGATACGAGGGACTTGCACCAGCGAAGTTGTGATATATCCGCAAAAGACAGAAGTATCCATCAAGTTTCAGAGTCTGTTTTATTTCATATTGAAAGCTGGTACACGCATATACCTAATGTCTCTCTGTACATGATTGGACAGAGAAGAACAAGATGTTTATGGAGGAATCTATCTCTTCATTCTAATTCAATGGTTAGATGAAAACACTCGATAGCCCGACATACATAACAGCGAAGACTCAACGGAGATATTTCCATGTTTATGTTTTCGAGTTTGGAGTTTGGAGTTTGGAGCTCGAAGTCCAACGGATATAGGGTCCAAACTGGATACCTGCGTATATCTATAATTAGTAACATTTGGTATCTTTCTCCAAGAGAGTAGGTAGTTGCGCTGTTAAGCATGGCAGATCGTAAGCAAGGAACACGAAAGGGAGAGAACTTACTGGAAGTATGCTCGACGTCATTGGACGCAAGAACAAATCGAAGCTCTTGTTCTTGTTGGTTGTGATGGAGTGCAAGAGAACCCAAACCAAAAAAAACACACACCCACTCCATTACAAGAGAGAATGCCGGAATAGGTGGAGCTTGGCCAATGAGAGAGAGCTCTAGGCATAGGAACTGGACCTGCTTTCGAGAATAAGAATTCTCGTACGATTTGTGTGTTTTGCTTCGGCATACAAATGGGCAGAAACACTATGATGGCATCAGGATGCTATCACCAATCACCTGGAAAGCCAAGATTTCCAAGATCACAGAGATCAGAAGGATCAGGCACCACCACATGCCCCCTTTCTCTTCAAGAATACTCGAGTACAAAGAGAGACATACACACCAACAAGAGACCTTTGCAAGCAAGAAGACCACCTGTGATTCGATCATGTGTTTCTTCTGCACATGCTGGATTTTCGACTGGTGGACAATGCTGATCTTCTTCTGTTTGGAAGCTTTTCTCAACTTTTCCATTTTCCATTTATTTTCCAATTGATCTGCCTCTTTTTGGCACGTATGTCATGTCCTGCACCTAGAATCGACTCTTTCTGTGATTCCAAAGCACATTAATACATTATTAATTGTTGTGGTTGAGCTTTTTGATATCCTGGTAAAACCCACACTTTTGTTTTGCACCAATAAAATAGGTCTTTGTAGTGTCCATTTTTAGTTTCAATTTTAGCTTCATCTCCCATCGTACTATATTAACAGCACTCGAACCCTTTTCTCCAACGATCTTGTTTCTGCAATTTCTTTCTTTTGTTCGTTTGTTTGTATGTTTGTTTGTTTGTTTTCGCATTACTCTAGTCTAGTCTAGTTTCAAGCATTGCTCTCCCCATATCGGAAACACACACCACACTGTACTACACTACACACTACACACAAACCTCTTGTTCTCTTTCCTTCATCTACTATCATCGACCATACTCAAAAGAGACAAGAGCGACTATACACACACTACTGTATTACCTCATTGGGCAAGGTTAAGCACCCACTGGTATACATTTAGAGAGCTTTTTTCCATTGGTAGAAAGTCTTTTCCAGGATAATTTTCCAATTTTTTTGATTGTTGTGGTTTTTTTCTGGCTTTTTTTTTTTTTTTTGTTTTTTTTCCGCTTGTTTTTGGCATTTAGTGTGTTTCAGGTCAATTCCATCACAAAGTCCACCAGCAGTCAAAAAACAATTTGAAATAATTACGAATATTTCCACTAGTGAAAGCTCAGCCATCAAATAAGAACCGTCAACTGAAAGCAGAGAACGAATCTAGCATCCTGATTGATCCTATTGTCAATCTATCTCAATACGGTCTTCCGAAAAAGGTTTCAGTCTTTTTTATTACCCCCCTTCCTTCCTTTAGTTCTCGCCATCAAAGGGTATAGACAAAGGGCTTGTGGCTCGTGATACACTCCTTTTATCTGATCGCAATCATGTCAAGTGACAAGGACAATCTCAATAGAGCCATCCAGAATCTGTCACTGTCACAGGAGGATCCAATCAAGTCTCCGCGCTCGTCGTCGTCATACACACACAACATTAATGCTGACATACAGGCAAGAGTGCTAGCCTTTCAGGAACAACGTCAGGCAAAGGGTTCTCCGAGTGGCGAAAATAGTAGTCCACATCCAGAAGAAAATAAAGATAGAGATGATGATCAAGAGAAGAAAACAGCAGCAGCTGTAGCTGCTGCTGAAGACAAGGAGTTTGTTCCTCCCCATCTTCAACAACCACAGCAGTTATCCTCTTCTTCATCAACATCAGCATCCGCAGCTTTGGAGAAACAAGTTCATGAGATCCAACGAAAAAAATCGCTGACTTCAAGAAGAGACAAACCTCTACCGCCTCTACCGAATCCTGCAACGAAGGAGACTTTTCCTCAGCAAACACTCCAACCATCAGCATCGCCCCGTTCTTTCAACAGCAGTACGCAGCCTATACCTCCAAAATTGAACCCTGCAAGACCAGCTCCTTCTTTGCCCATTAATTCACAAGTCAGTCCACAAGTTGCTGCTAGACTTCCAAAAACAAAACAATCACTCTCAATGAGAAGAGGTATGAAATTACCAGGAGGGCTTCCCACCCTGAATGGTGATAGTCAACAGCAACAGCCTGCCAATACGGACAACAATGATTTATCGTCTATAGCTGGTAGCAGCACTGCTGCTGCCACCACCGCCATCACTAATAACAATCATAATAACAGGAGCACCTCAGACAATCCACCTTTGAAATCCTCAGTTTCAGAGTTTATTGATAAGAAGGGCAAACTGCCCCCACAACAGTCTATGCAACTGAAGGGTCTTTTTGCTAATTATTCCAAATATATCGATATAAAATCAGGATCCTTGAACTTTGCTGGTAAACTATCGTTGGATTCCAAAGGTGTTAATTTCAATGGCACAAAATTCAGCATAAATGCAGATGACTTAGAATTTATGGAAGAATTGGGCCGTGGTAATTACGGTACTGTATCAAAAGTTTTACATAAACCAACGGGAATTGTAATGGCTATGAAGGAGGTTCGTTTAGAATTAGATGATTCGAAATTTAGACAGATATTGATGGAACTAGAGGTTTTGCATAAATGTAACAGCCCTTATATTGTGGATTTTTATGGAGCCTTCTTCGTCGAGGGTGCTGTCTATATGTGCATTGAATATATGGACGGGAATTCGTTGGATAAAATCTATGGTTCCGGTATCGATGAGCCTCATTTAGCATTCATCACAAAGTCTATAATAAGGGGATTAAAGGAATTAAAAGAGGGACATAATATCATTCATAGAGATGTTAAGCCAACAAATATATTAGTGAATACTTTTGGAAAAGTCAAACTATGTGATTTCGGAGTTTCTGGAAATTTGGTTGCTTCCTTAGCTAAAACTAATATCGGCTGTCAGTCTTATATGGCACCAGAAAGAATCAAATCTTTAAGCCCTGATGCTGTCACGTATACAGTTCAGTCAGATATCTGGTCTTTGGGTTTAACTATCTTGGAGACTGCGAAGGGCTCTTATCCTTACCCTCCAGAAACTTATGATAACATTTTCAGTCAGTTAAGTGCCATTGTGGATGGTGACCCTCCAAAATTACCTAAAGGCTTTGGTAAAGATGCACGCGAATTTGTAAATCTCTGTCTTGATAAAATTCCTGAACGAAGACCAAATTACTCGAAATTATTACAACATCCTTGGTTAACAGAAAACTCAATCTCTGAATCCGAAATGGCAAGTTACGTTGAAACAAAAATCGCTGAGAGGAAATTAGAGAAAACTAGGCAAGATGCTTTAGATATTGAAGAACTAAATCAAAAATTGAAAACTCCTGCCTTACATAGAGGAGGTGCTCCTCAAAAATGAAGAAGAAGGGAAGAAGATTGAAAAAAGAAAAAAGGGAATGATATATTCACTACATTATATTCACTTGTTATTGCTTGTTATTGTTTTATATCCTTTGTTACTTGTGCTGAATGTTATTGGTATTTAGTTTCAGCTTGTTAATTGTTGTCATTGTCGTTATTAGTTGCTTATGTTCTTACTACTTTTTCCTTCTCTCTGGGTCTCTTTTGTTTCTTTCTTTTTTTTTGTTTTATTATGTTGTTCTTTTTCTCAGCCTATCATCTGTTATTTATTATCGTCTCATTCGCTATAGATTATACCATACCGTTTATTGTTACTCCGCACATATATTATTTTCATGACTATCTCATCTTTCATAATATACACCGTATGTTATATCTACTGCTACATCTTTCTTGGAAACAGGAACCACTAGTCTGCTCATTTGCGGTTTATTTCCTTGAGTTTAGACAGCACACATACAAATATATATTTTCCCCTACTATTAAAGTAAATTAATACACTCTAAAAGAGGATTACACTGATTTCTCTTGTCTCAATTGTAATAGATGCAATATATAATAACGTAGTTCTAAAATACAAACATTTTCGCGGACTTTTTTTTTTCTCTTCTGCTCGTCCATATAACGTATATATTGATTTTTCACCCATTCATGAGCTTGATCATCTTTGATATCTTTTGAGATCTACATTCAGTGTATTTAGTGGTTGCAAATGGCTTCGAAGCAAGCAGTAACCAATACTGCACATGTAGTGAAGGGAACAGCCTCACTTGACTTTCTGAATAATGCTACAAAGACTGGTACAGTAAATGCCATCAATAGAACAATTGAAGCTGGGAATTTTCACGATCCAATAGGGTTCAACGACCATGAAGTTCAAGGACATCATTATACCAAGAATATAACGAAGAATGTGTTGAGATCAAGCTTCAAAGAGTTTCACCCCTTCAATACATATTCAGAGATGGGGAAATTAATTAATGTTATAAACAACAGAAGTCCAATGGTTCCTATCACTATAGAAGCTGATACGACAGTTGGTGAAAAAATATCAAGTAATAAGTGGAGCTTCAACTCTAATGATGAAGCATTAACAGTTATGGAATCAATGAGGAGTACCTTTTTCGAATTACAAGAACGTTCTTTAGTTGAAGTTGATGAAGTGAAAGAATTGGAAAATTTTGATGATCTAGTCGTGGAAAAATTACACACACTTCTCAAAGGTATTGAACTTTCTGCCCTTAATGAACTATTGGAAACAAGACTGATAAATTCTCGCAATCATCAAATCACTAATCAGGAGAAAGTTGCTTATATTATCATCAAGCATTTTTCTGTATCCACAGCTCCAACACTATTACAGTTCATCAAACAATACATCAATAATTCAGAAAGTGCGAATATTGCTTCGTTTACTTTTAGTCTACTTGCACAATCAACTAGAAAATATGGTCCAAATAGGAAATTTAGAAAGGTATTCTATCCAATGATAAGTGACATTTACGCAAATATAATGGCTAGATATCCATCGCTAGAGCAGAACACTGACCTCAAGATTTCCTTACTATCAACGCAAATTCTCTATAACAAAATTGATGATGCCTATAAGTTGCTATTAGAGCTTAGTGAGCTCGAGGTGTCACCGGATTCCAAGCTTTTGACCCAGTATTTCCAAACAATAGCAAAAGTTGTGTGGTCTGCCGATTATAATAACATTGAGATTCTGAAATACATGAAAGGTTTGGATGACATGATTTACACAACATTTGATGAAAGAATGGCACAGATCATGGTCAAATTGAGTAGATCTGTTAATGAACTGATTAGTGTCATGGATTTGATTGATGAGAGGATTGATGAAGCGGAAATACCAACTGTGCTAAAGACTATCGAGAGCGATTTCTGCAGCCAATTGTTTGGTAGAACTAAACAGAAGCAAAGTTTAGCCGGGATTTGTGTGAAGCTAAGCTTGTTGAGCAGACTAGAAGCTCATATTGAGCTAAGCGATCCTACAAAGTTTCAAGTAATTCTCGAGTCTGTCAAGTTTGGTAGCATGATCTTAGCTACTAGGTTAACAAGAGAGATATCATTATCGAAGGATCAATTGGACATCTTGATCAAAGAAACGGAAGCCTTACAAAGAGTAAGTGAGTTTGATAAGCCAGGAAGAGACCGTACTGCTAAGAATAGTTATCTAGATTTACTAAGAAGCTTGTAATGAGATAAAATAGACGATAATGATAGAGCTAATGTAGTTCAAAAAAAGAAAAGAATACCCTTCCTTTCTTTACGAAAATCAGATCATGTGCAGTATAACACCAAGATATTTTGCAAGCAATGTACTATGTATGTGTTATTACGAAAGCTTTAAAGATCCATAGCTTACCACTCTCGGGATGTCCCATTGTCTTGGATCAGACCTAGCTCTTTGAAAGATAATGAGAATATCACTACAACTTCACACGCCGAACACGAACCTGCATTCAAAGATCTTTCTCTTTCTTGCCCCATATGGAGCGATACATAACAGGAAATTTCTGTTAAAACAGTAATCAGAAATAACCATACTAATAATGAACCCACTCAAGTAGTATTACCACCACTACATTACATAATCTAGTCTTTAAAATTGGTCAGCATTTACATAAGCTCGGTTCTTTCCGTCCTTCTTATCTTGCATGGTTTGAAAGGTAATTGTATTGGATGGCACCATTAAAACGAATAGTTATAGCCACAACGTGAGCAGATGAGGAAACACAGAAGAGTTTCAAAGGGCACAATAGACAATCGTGTGAATAAAAGCCCCTCTGTGATTCAGTACGGTAATTGCCGTCAAAAAATCCAATCATTTCTTTTAATCTTGTAGGATCAAAATTGGTATCTCTCTTCTTTCTGCTGGAAGAGAAAGTGTGGTGTTTGGATGCTACGTTTTTTCCTTGGTTTTTATTGGTTGGCGCAGCAGCTTTGCTTCTTATCGGGGCATTTATGTCTGTTTGTCGAGCGGTTTTTTTTTGTTTTGCATAAAGAGAGAAAGGAAAGGGCATTTAAAAAGGTTGAAAAATCCTGAAGGTTGGGCATCTAGCGAGAGGTAATGATGGGGCAGTGATTTCGAAAGTCTATAGAGTTTTGATTTGAGAGAGTTTTTAATTATGAGTAATAAGGAGAAGAGCTCAGACATAACTGTGCAGGACCAGGACAAAGGGTCTGCCTCTTCGTATATTGAGGAGTATGAGTCCAAGAATTGGCTATCCAAGCTATTGCACAGAATCTCGTTACAAAAAAATTCCACTTTGACTATTTCAGAGCAGTTCTTGGTTAATAAGGATTTGCAGCCTGTTCTCGATGAAAATGACAGACCTTGGAGATGGTGGAACTATGTCTTTTTTTGGGTTGCAGATGCGTTCAATGTTAATACCTGGCAGATTGCCTCAACTGGTGTGCAGGCAGGATTATCATGGTGGGAGACGTGGATCTCTGTCTGGATTGGTTATGGGTTGGTGTCTTTGTTTTTATTTATTTCGCAAAGAATCGGTTCGCATTATCATGTCACCTTCCCAGTATCTTGTAGAACAAGTTTTGGGACGTTTGGATCGATTTGGCCAGTTATCAACCGTGTTGTGATGGCTATTATCTGGTATTCTGTCCAATCTTGGATTGGTGGTCAGTGTGTGCAATTAATGCTGAAAGCGATCTTTGGTGCAGATTTAGATACTAGAATTCATAACTCCATTGGAAGCTCGGGTACTACAACATTCCAATTCTTGAGTTTTTTTTTGTTCTGTCTATTTTCCTTACCATTTATCTACTGCAGACCCCAGACTGTTCGTCACTTGTTTACAGTGAAGGCCTATGCTTGTTCTACCGCAGGGATTGCTTTCTTAGTATGGACAATTGTTAGAGCTGGAGGTATTGGTCCAGTTGTAAAGCAGAAAACTACTCTGACCGGTTCCGCTCATGGTTGGGCTTTTGTTAACTCTGCTATGAACTGTTTGGCTAACTTTGCTACGCTGATTGTCAATGCTCCAGATTTCTCTAGATTGGCCAAAAAACCAATAGATTCATCCATTTCTCAAGTCATTGCCATTCCAATGTGTTTTGCTATTACTTCATTAATTGGTATATTGGCATCATCTGCATCGAATCCAATGTTTGGTGAAACTTATTGGTCTCCACTTGATCTATTGACTAGATACGTTGAAAGTTACACCTCTGGTGATCGTGCCGGTGTATTTTTTATCTCCTTTGCATTCGCTTTGGCTCAGGTCGGTACTAATATTTCTGCTAACTCATTATCTGCTGGTACAGATGGTTCTGCTTTGTTGCCCAAATATGTTAACATCCGTCGTGGTGGGTTTATTTGTGCTGCAATTGCTTTTTGTGTTTGTCCTTGGAACTTCATGTCTACCTCTGCAAATTTCACAACTTACTTGTCTGCTTATGCCGTGTTTTTATCATCCATTGCTGGCGTCGTATCCGCAGATTACTGTGTCGTGAGAAGAGGTTATATCAACATTTTCCATTTGTACTCTAATGATCCAAAACTGAATTACTCCTACAACAGATTGGGTGTCAACTGGAGAGGATACGCTGCTTATATCTGTGGTATTCTACCTAACGTTGTTGGATTTGCAGGTGCGTGTGGTCGAACTGTCCCAATTGGTGCTACTTATGTTTACAATTTGTCATGGTTCACCGGTTATTTTTCTTCCTTTTGTGTTTATTGTGTCCTTGTGTATTTCTTCCCTGTTAAAGGTATGCCAGTCAAGAACTTTTTGAGAGAAGGTGGTTGGTACGAAGAATTTGTTAATTATTCATCTGATTTAGACTTCAGTCAGGAGATCAATGAATCTCACCCAAATCAATATATCAAGGATCAAACAAAGTTTCTATAAAGTAGTGAAACTTCTCTAGACTGAGCGATTCAATGTGTTATATTTATTAGTGTTAGTATCATTATCATTTGCTATTCTTGTTGTTCTCGTCTTTTCAATTGATTATTTAATAACAGTTAATTTTATGTTTACAAAAGTATTCATGTAGATTCGAAAGTGCTTTAGACTATTGCAGTTTTGTATAACTTATTCTGAAAGTCAATCACACATTGTTGACTCCGCAAGCTGTTTATCGAATAGTATTCATAGATGATCACGGATTACATCAGCAAATATGCTGCTACCTTATAAAATCCCCCGTTGGAAGTCTTTTTTGGATAAATAAGGGAAAAATAGAGATTTGCTAGAGCACTGCTTGTTTCATGTAAAGATTCCGTCTTGACAATGAAAATCTTGAGTCTTGCTATCTTTCTGACAGGTGTTTTAGCTGGAGTCAGAAAAGAATGCATCGCATTTGAGGATCCGGGATCTTCAAAATGTATCTTAACTATCAATTCCACTTTTAATAGAGATACCAGCTTACTGATCTACTATTTAGCAGATGAGCTAAAGACAAATATTCCACTACTTATTGATGATAATGTTATTGAAACTGAACCTGATGGGTTTGGGATCTGTTCTTCTAAAGCTCACGCAAAGGGGTATTGTGATCAGCTTGGAAAGTTTGTGGTTGACATCACCAAGGCTAGCGATCTTGTTGTTAATAGAAATTTGAGCCCTGGCGACTCATTGGGCGAATATGAAGTCACTAAGCAGGGATTTTATTGTTTTATTGCTTATCAACAAGGTCCTTATGTTGAAGGTTTAGACGTGAAGCAAAAGCATACTTACGGGTATTCATCTTTAACTAATCATGAACTGTCACAAGTGTCAGAGATGAGTATGTATATTCAATTTTTTTTAGTATTAGCAATTGTTATTGTATTCAGAAAGTTCAGGTCATTCAAGAAAACGATCTATGAGGATATTTTGCAATTATTTATATTCACCAAATTTTCTCAAGAATTTGGCACAATGGTTCTAAGAAATAATGACCTGGATTCTTTCATTAGTCTTATTGAAGAAGTTCTTCAGACAATAATGTTTGTTTTGGCTGGATTAGTTCATTACAAAATGAGCATTGGGGTATTCGGATTTGACAAAAAGAGAAGCAGAATAAGGATTCAAAAACTTTATAAGATTTGCTTATTCGGCTACATTCCTACTAAACTTATCGCTTTCAATATCAAGCACGTAAAAGATATTTTGCCCTCTGGTATCGCATCTCCACTGATTCTCATTTCGAGATTGTTTGTCTCACTAAATTGGGTCCCAATGCTCATTATTGTTTGGAAGAATTCCCAAAAGACTCTTGAAGAGATTCTTGATCCTGCTTTCCAAAGAAATTATAAAATAACAAGGAATATTTTGATCTGGTTACCAGTGGTCTCCTCTTCAATTTCACAAGTTGCAGTTATGATTGTATCAATAAGCTCTTCTTTGGAATCATTACAACAGAGTGGGGTGTCTTCCTCTGAATTTATAGTCAGTTACAGCTCTGCTCTATTGAGACAAGATTATTGGTTTATTTTATTGAAACATTTGAGTATTTTCAACCCTACAATCACATGCGCACTTCTCATGTTTGTCGTCTGGAGACCTAAAGTCATAGAGAAAACAGATTTTGAAGAGGTAAACTCTCAGGAGCTAACTGGTGCACCGGTTTCGGAGCTTAAAATTTAGACTCACTTACAAACGAGGCATATTTATCTCTATTATTTAAAAATATATATTACGCATTATGAGAACCCTTCCCCCTCTGGCTAATATAGGATATACTGGCTTTTAGACTATAAGGATACGAATGGAGAAGTTTGGTGACACACATTTTAAAGGGATACCTTTTCTTTTTTTTTTTGTGTCAATTTCTCAAACGCGGCTCTCGTGTTGTACATAACGAACAAACCGTTGTGAACTTTATACTGAAATTTGATTATTAACAAGAGATTTGAGGGTTCATGAGCAGTTCAGTGTTGCTTCAAGGTCCTGCTTCATCGATAGTGATATTCTCTTCGGTGTTTGTTCAACTAGAAGGATCTTCTACTAAAAGTCTGCTATTTTTGAGAGTTTCGGTTATTAGAGCCGTATATGCAATCTGCAATGATTAGTGAATCGTTTGCATCACATCATGAAAATTTTCACATCAGAGAACGATATATAACTTTCCTTCAAGTCTTGGAGTTCTGTTTACAATGCTAATGTTTAGGAAAGTTTATTCCTGTGGGAATCAACGATGAACGACTCAGAAAAAGCCTCTGAACTGAGTCTTCATACAACAATCACCTCCAAGACCTCTGGAACAAGTCAATTGAAACTACCAACTCTATATCATAGATTTATAAATAAAATTTCTTTGCAGAATGAAGAAGAAGAATTATCGTTCTCTCAAGCTTTCTTAATCAATAAGGATTTACAACCAGTATTGGAAGAAGAAGATAGACCATGGTCTTGGTATAATTTTGTTTTCCTTTGGATCTCCGAATCCTTCAATGTTAATACATGGCAGATTGCTGCTACTGGGGTCCAGGCAGGTTTATCATGGTGGGAGACTTGGATTTCAGTCTGGCTAGGCTATACCTTTTTAGCTTGTTTTATCTTTGTCTCTCAAAGAATCGGGTCGCACTATCGAATCTCTTTCCCAATTAGCTCAAGAGCATCTTTTGGAATTTTTCCTTGGGTCATCTTAAACAGAGTCTTTATGGCTATTGTTTGGTACTCAGTTCAGGCTTGGATTGGGGGAGAATGTGTCCAATTAATGTTGAAGGCCATCTTTGGGGCAGACCTAGGTACAAGAATTCCAGATCATATTGCCCGCTCAGGGACCACAACTTTCCAATTCATGTCATACTTCTTGTTCTGTTTAGTTTCATTACCATTCATTTATTTTCGCCCTCAAACAATCAGACATTTATTCACTGTTAAAGCCTATGTCTGTGGGGTAGCAGGAATAACTTTTTTAGTTTGGACTATTGTCAGGGCTGGAGGAATAGGTCCTGTTGTTAAGCAAAAGACAAATCTTGCAAACGCTGCTCATGCCTGGGCTTTCATCAACTCTTGTATGAGTTCTTTATCAAATTTTTCCACTTTCATTATAAATTCTTCTGATTTTTCAAGGCTAGCCAAACGACCAAGTGCTTCTTCTTTCTCGCAACTAATTGCAATTCCTTTTTGTTTCGCGTTGACCTCATTGATCGGGATCTTGGCATCGTCAGCTTCTTCTTCGATGTATGGCGAAACTTATTGGTCTCCATTGGATTTAATGACAAGATATGTCGAAAACTACACAGCAGGGGATCGTGCTGGTGTCTTTTTGATCGCATCAGCTTTCGCTTTAGCTCAAATTGGCACAAATATTTCAGCCAATTCCATTTCAGCAGGTACTGATGGCTCAGCACTATGTCCACGGTTTATCAATATCCGCCGTGGTGGATTTATCTGTGCTGCTATTGCATTTGCATTATGCCCTTGGAATTTTTTCACAACATCTGCTAACTTTACTACCTATTTAAGTGCTTATGCTGTTTTTCTAAGTGCAATTGCTGGCGTTGTTGCGGCTGATTATTGCGTTGTCAGAAGAGGATATATAAATATCTTTCATCTTTATTCAAGGGAAAAGAATACCAATTATTATTACAACAAAGCCGGTATAAATTGGAGGGCTTATGCTGCATATATTTGCGGAATTTTACCGAATGTTGTAGGATTTGCTGGAGCATGTGGTCGTACTGTTCCTATTGGTGCAACTTATATTTATAATTTGTCCTTCTTTTCTGGTTATATTTCTTCATTTATTGTTTATTGTGTTCTGTCTTATTTTTCTCCAGTTCCAGGTATTCCAGAAAGAAAGTTTTTGTCCAAGTCTGGCTGGTATGAGGAGACTGTTGAATACAATGTTGAATTCTTTGATCAAGAAATTAAAGGGATCCACCCTAATGACTATATAAGAGGTGGTAAGTTGTTTAATTAGGTTAAAATAGTGGCTCTTGCTGACATGCCACTGAGTCTTATATAGATTACGACCTTTTATATTGTAGATTGATGGAGTATTATAAATCTAATATTTGGCTTTCTTCGATCCAATCAGTCTACCTGAGTTTTTGCTTGCATATTTATTTTTTATTTAGTTAGGTTTAGCATTTTGAGTCGTTTAGTTATTGGAATATTTGTATTCTACGCTTTGATTCGTAACATATAGTTTTTGATACATTCAAAATCGTGAGACATAGTAAAATAAAACAGAGAAATTATAGGTGGAAAAATTGTTAAACCATTTATCTAGGTAAAAAGGATTACCTTGAGATAAGTTCACAACTTTGCTGGATCCAATAAATTCAAAGCAGCATTATTAATAACAATAGTATTTCTTTCAACAGACCAAGTTTGAAAAGTTATGGTATTACCATTTCTCCAAGCTTTGATCTTTAAAGATTCACCAGGATAAACAACATTAGTAAAACGAACTTTGACTTCTTTGAAAGGACCGAACTTTTCATACAACTTTTTGATAGTAATACCAAAAGTACTCAAACCATGTAGAATTGGAGATGGGAAATTAGCCTGCTTTGCAAATTTAGGATCAATGTGTAATGGATTGTAATCACCAGATAGTCTATAAATTGCAGCTTGGTCTTCTGAAGTTTTAACATTGACTTCAAAATCTGGCTGTGTTGATGGTGCGTCATGGTTAGCTACTGAAAACTTAGTTCTCTCTTGGTAGACCTTCTGATCACCTTGAGCTTTTCTAACAAAAGTAGTTGACTCGTTATAGAAAATCAGATCACCTGAATCCTTGTCAAAAGTTTTGAAGCCACCAACTACAACTGCAGCTTTTGTTCCTTTGTTCTGAACAGCAACTGGGAATCCTTCTGTACGCAAATTTGCAGAAGTAGGAATTGGGAACTTGTTTATCTTCAAATATTGCTCTCCATGCAATAATAAAGCAGGGTTGAAATTTTTCAAAAGTTTTGCAAGATCTAAACCTCCGCTTTCATTCATGAAAGGAATAACACCAAAAGATGGAATAACTTCGAAATTTGGAGAGTTTTCATATACATAATTCAGTTCAGAGGCCTTTGCGCCCAAGCCAAGATTATACAAGATAACATCGCGCTCTGAATATGAAAAGGTATCATCTGCCCTAGAATCTCCTTCATCGTCATCGTCATCGTCATCATCGTCATCGTCGTCATCATCTTCATCAAGTCTACCCAATGCACCAAAGATATGTAAGGTTGAGTCTTTTGGACTCTTATTATAGGCCGCTTCGTTGAAATCTGTAACTTCATTCCAGTGATCTCTAACAAATTCGGGTTCAATGATCTTATCTTTTGTTACTGCACCTTTAGCAGTCTGCCATCTTGTGTGACCAACCCAACCAGCTCCAACCTCAAATAATTCACCCGAAGTTTTAACCATATCAGAAGCTACCAATACAATAAAAGGTGAGACTTGTGCGGGATCATATTTGTTGAAGTCTTCTTGCTTGAAAATTGTTCTAGTCATTGCAGTTTCAGCATGTGGAGCGTAAACAACTGCTCTAATACCATGTTTAGCACCTTCAATGGCCAAAGTCTTTGTGAACCCAATGATACCACATTTTGCAGCAGCATAATTAGCCTGGCCAAAGCTTCCATATATACCAGAAGTAGATGAGGTATTGATAATCACACCCGATTTCTGTTTCAAGAATAATGGCCAAACTAATTTGGATAGTTTAAAAGAAGCTAAAACATGAACATCCAAAATTTGTTTCCATTCTTCATCACTCATCTTCAAGAAAGATCTATCTCTCAATATACCAGCATTGTTGATTAGAACATCCACTCTTCCGTATGAATCTAACGCTTTCTTTATGATATTCTCAGGGTTTGTAACAACATTTGAATTATCCCCAACAGCTTCTCCGCCAGCTTGCTTGATTGCATCGACAGTACTGCTTGGGTCCCTGAAGTCGTTGACCACAACTTTAGCACCATATTTACCAAGTAGAAGAGCATGTGCCTTACCAAGACCGTTACCAGCACCTGTAATAACAACTACTTTACCCTTTAACGAAACTTTCTTTGAACCTTGATCATTCTTTGGGAAGCTTTTTGCAGTCTCGACTAATTTACCATAATCACTAATACCAGATGGATAAGTAACCTTATTGAAGCTTTTATCTTTGAATTCATAAATGTTTTCCCATCGATTTAGGATTGCTTCTGGAGTAAATGATTCGTCTACTTTGAACAATTCACCAGAAGATCTTTGCCAACGAATCTGTCCATAAAACCCTGCAGCAACTTCAAATATGGAATTTGTGGTTTTGCTTTCCTCAGCAGTCAAGTACAAAACAAGTGGAACAACTTTCTCTGGACCCAATGCCTCCAATAGGTTTTTTGGTACAACTTCTTCAGTCATTCTTGATCTTGCTAATGGAGCAATCACGTTGCATAAAATGTTGTATTTCAAGCCTTCTTTAGCCAAAGTTTCACCAAATCCTATCAGTGCAGATTTGGCGAAAGAGTAGTTTGCTTGTCCATAATTACCAAACAACCCAGCTGGAGATGCTGTGTTCACAATACGGCCAAAGTTCTGATTTTTGAAATAAGGCCAAGCAGCTTTTGTCAACTTGTACGCACCATTAAGATGTACATCGACCACTAGCTGAAAGTCTTTCTCCGTCATCTTGGCAAAACTAGCATCTCTGAGAATTCCAGCATTGTTGATGATTACATGCACTGTACCATAAGTATCAACCGCAGTCTTCACAATACGCTCACCAAACTCTACTGAATCATAGTTTGCAACTGCATCTCCACCCAGCTTCTTGATTTCATCAACAACAACATCAGCAGCCTTAGTACTTTGTCCACCGTCGCCATGAAGTGATCCACCTAAATCATTAACAACGACTTTAGCGCCTCTTTTGGCATATGCTAGAGCATACTGTTTCCCCAATCCACCACCAGCACCAGTAATGATCACAACCTTGTTTTTGAAGGATATTTTCTCACTCATTGTTCAATTGATTATCTGTATCTAGTAGATTTACCAATACATTAGAATAACAAACAACAGAGAGAGAGAGAGAGTACCAACTCTTCTTTATATAGTTGGTAAATCACCTCTTACTGGAGTGACGTTTATTGCGGGGGAGCGTTTTGACGTTAAAAGAGTGGCCGAGGCAACTTTTCATTCGCGAATCGGTTCTATGAATTGATATAATTTCTTACTAGCCGAGGTACAACTTACTACTTAGTACATTCGCTTCAATACTAAACATAACATTAAATGAACCAATGGACTATAAACAGCTGATAGTCAGCAGAGGTATCAAAACTGCTGACCTAGAGCTATGAGTAACAAGTTTAATCGTCACAAAATAATAAAATTCAACACTTAATCTAATATCATATCCAATATACAAAAAGAAAACACCAGTAAGAGTGGCTCTCTCAGGAGGTCTTTTTTTTATTATTGTTCTGGTTTGAAATCACAATCACAATCAGGCTACTTAAGCAGCGACAGTGACTTCAACATCCACACCTGGTTCGATGGTGATTTGAGTGATTTTCTTAACAATAGCAGCTGGGGCTTGTAAGTCAATAACTCTCTTGTGGATTCTTAATTCATAAGAATCCCAAGTCTTAGAACCTTCACCATTTGGAGTCTTTCTAGTAGAGATCTTTAAAACTTTGGTTGGGATTCTAACTGGACCCTTTTTGACCAATTTGTTCTTTTCAGCATTGGCAATAATGTTAGCACAAACTTTTTCCAATTGTTTGACTTTGGTGGAGACCAAGGTCATTCTAATTTTGTGGATTTGTGGTTGTTGTTCGATATCTTTCTTTTCAACTTCAGACATTTTTGTTTATAATACCTTTTACTTCTTTAAAGTTGGTTAGAGACTAAAAGAGATCAGTTAAAAGGAAGCCTTTCAGAATTTTTCATTTTCTTTTGATGTTGGACAAAAAAAAAAAAAATTTTTTCAGAGTCCTTGGTGTTAGGATGCATATTTATTTGTTAAGCGCCACATCGTCAAACATGTTCACGTGATTCATCACGTGAACATAAACTTATCGCCGTCGGAGAGAAGGCGGTTATAAAATGATAACAATGGCAAGAAAAGGATGGAGATTTACAGCTATATATATATTTTAAACAACACAAGGGCCTGTTGCTTTCTCAATTATATAACACCTCGAATCCCATATTTGAGAAGGTCAATTCACTTCTTCTTGTGTTTGTTTCTTATTTCTTTTTGTATTTACTTTTCCCCTAAAATAACTCCATTAGCCATTCGATAATGACTGAAACTCTTTCCTCAACTCAAGAAAAAGCCAAAAGGCTTTTACAAATCCAATCTGTACGTGAAAAGACAACCCCTATTTTCCAGCTAGCACTAGAGAACAATCTGGATTATTTCGATGTTGACGTGTCTCAAATCGGTGAGCTGGTAGAGTTCGTTGTTAAGGTTATACAAAGAGACTTTGGCACTGATTACAATAGTATTCCACCCCATGGTAGATGGAATCATTTGAATGCAGGGGGCCATTTGAGGATCGAGTCGCTAATAAATCAATGGCAGGACAATGATTATGATGAAATTGAGATTGGTAAGAAATTAATCGACTTATTTGTGTTTAGTGTATTGATTGATGCTGGTGCAGGGAATGATTGGGTCTATAAAGAAGAATCCACAGGTGAGGTTTTCAGTAGATCCGAAGGCCTGGCTATTGCTTCTATTGATTTGTTCAAGAGTGGAGAATTAAGTAGCGATGAGAATGATCCATACAAAATCAATGCAAGCAAATTGATCAATTTTAGTTTGGAACAACTAAAAACTTGTTTTCAGATCACAGAAGACAACCCTTTGGCAGGAATGGATGGAAGATTATCATTAATTCAAAATCTAGGTAGAGCCTTATTATCAAATCAAGAAATCTTTGGAAAGGATCATAGACCAGGGAACTTGATTGAGCATCTACATTCCAAGAGAGCAGACTCCAGTGAAACAATAGATTTGACGCTTTTATGGGACACCCTCATGGAAGGCTTCACCTCCATTTGGCCTAAGGGCCGTACGCAGATCGAAGGGATTTCATTAGGTGATGCATGGCCATTATCAACCACTATCAAATTAGGTAATTCTGATGAAATTTTTGACAGTATTATTCCATTTCACAAGTTGACTCAATGGTTATGTTATTCATTGCTAGTGCCACTAAAAAACTATGGGTACAAATTCAAGATCTCAAACGAGTCTTTACAGACAGGGTTACCTGAGTACAGAAACGGTGGATTATTGTATGATTTTGGTGTCATTCAATTAAAGAATGCCCATTTAGAGAGAGGCTTGAGGCTTTCCAAAGCGATAAACTCCAAAACCCCAGATATTCCAAGTTTCAAGCCAGAGGATGGCGTAATCGTTGAATGGAGAAGTATTACAATTGGATTTTTGGACTATTTATTGCCGTTAATCAACGAAAAGATTGGCTTCACTTTAACTCTTCCCCAAGTTATTGAAGCAGGAAGCTGGAAATCTGGCCGTGAGATCGCAGCGAAACTTAGACCAAAAACAAAAGGTCCTCCTATTGACTTGTATAGTGATGGTACGGTTTTCTAAGTAATAGATATAAAAAAACATATATAATACTTACAAAGAGACAAGGACAAATATCCCACCATAAAGCTCTTAATTTGGTCACACGACTCAATCTCCCTTTTTTACTTTGTATTGCTTACTGCATTATTATTTCAGCCCTTTTGGACTAGATAAATATTAAGAGGTTGTCTTGTCCCGCATATTACAATACATATTTTACTATTATTGATTATTTTTAAGATCTGCTGGTAATCTCTGTTGAGATAATTTTTGAATTTCATGTCCCTAAATATGTGAAAAAAAGACAAAACAGTATTAATTCTGGAACCAGATAGATCATCAGCTTCATCAGCTTATTAGCAAAAAAATACACGGTCAGAACCAGCAACAACAGCAGCAGATACATACATATATACATAAAACAATATCAACACTAAAAAAGAATTACGAAAAAGGTGCTGTCTAGTAAATTTCCTTGTTTTCCTTTCTTGTGCTTCTTCCAGTCCCCCTTTTTGTCCCTCGAAAGGTGTCCAAAAAGGAAAAGAAAGTCTGAAATGTCTCATTTGTCCCTGTTCGGTCTTATCTCGGTGAATCAACCTTTTCGGGATTAGAGAAGAATGAAAGTACCAAGCAGAAACCAATAATGTCTATGTGTCCCGTGCTCTACAAACTTTGTCCAAGAAAAGATCCCACATGAACAAAGGTACCATATTTTCATCTTCAGCCTAGTAGGAGTCTATTTCTTAGTTAGGCCTAGTTGCACAACTTCAGATTCTCAATCTTTTCTTAAAGGAAATTTGTAGCTGAACATGTAAATTTATGCCGGATTACTCATGTTGGTTGACGCAGATGCGCATGTTTTTTGTTGTCCATTTGTGTCTTTTTTTTTTTTTTTGGTTTTGTCTTTTGACCTGTTTTGAATGGGACATTTTGAGAGAGAACGAAATCAAATTTTTGAAATTTCCCCGATGAAAACAGTGCACACGACCATAACATGGAAGTCACTTTTGAAGAGAAGTGATATTCTGAACAGATCAATAAAGTGACACTCTCACCTACCCTTCATTTGAAGTCCCGGACATTATAATATCTCAGTTTTTTTTGTGCTAGAAGAGACTGTATCTTGTAACGTGTTTTGGCTTGCTTTGTCTGCTTTTTTTTTGCTTTTCCATCATCTATCAGTGTTTCTCCTGTTATAAATATAAGATTAGTTCAAAAATTACTACAATGAAGACATCACTGCTGATAATACCTCTTCTAACTCCAGTTCTTGCGAAGTCCTATCATGAAGGTGACCCTATCGGGATCTCTGTCAAGCCATTAACTTTTGGTGGTGATTCTTATGACGATGCCTTATATCTATACCCCGTTGATTACTATAATCCTACTTTGGACTCATGTGCTCCAGTTTTGCAAGCCGAGGGTCAGAGTGACAGTGAAACTGTGTTCATCGAGGATAAGTTCTTTGGTGCGCATTACAGCAATGCCCCATTTAATACAAGTTTCTTGGATAAAGGAGGGAAGTGTGCATCTATGTGTGATAAAAACTACAATGCAGTCAATGTCTCACTGATCAACTCGTTGATTAAAAAGAATTATAAACTGAATTTCTTCGTTGAAGATCTTCCAGTTGGTCATCAAATGTACGATTTTCAAACAAAAAAGTTTTACATTGACAATGCGGTTCCATTAGGCTATTTGGATTTGGATCGAATTCCTCACATTTTCAACCATTTCCAATTCGCCATATATTACAGATCTTTGGGAAAGGATTATGAACTGTTATACTCTACTGTATCAACGCAGTCATTGACTAGAGTACCTGTTGCGCCTCTAGGATGTGCTTTAAGTCCTCCTTTATTACTACGCTATGAAGACAACGTTTTCAATGGGAATAGAATCACATATGATGTTGTTTGGAAAGAAGTGCATGCAAATAATGTCAAAGACAGATGGGAACTATATCATAATGATATTGTCAGACCTTTCATTGCCAGATCCATGGTTTTGATGTTTATTGTTATTACTTCTATCATTTGTGTCTACACTTACTATACAATCAATAATGCCTTCATAGTGGAGAAATCTAAAGCTTTCAGTCACAAACCTATGAAGGCCCTGAATGAAGATGCTCAATTGGAAGACTTGGCGAATGATGAAGAGTTTTTGATTGATGCTGAGCTAGAATTCTCTTGGGTAAGTTTGGCTAACGATGTTTTCAGAGCTCCAAAATTTGGGGTTGTACTATATTGGTTAGTTTCCATTGGTGCCCATTTCTTCTTGACAAGTTTCTTAGTTATCATACATTATGCAACCTCAACTCTAAATGTTCATGGTCTTCATAATAATATAGCCATTTCCGTTCTTTCAAACTTCTTTTTAACTGCTCCTGTCTATGGTTTCATTCATGCCTATTTATTGAAATCCTTAGAGCTCATAACTAAAAAGAAAATCATTACAAGTGTATTACTCAACTCATTTGCCCTACCAATCATTTTACATCCAACCGTTAGATTTTACAACAAAGTGCATGCCTCAGTAGAGTCTCCACTACACATTTCAATTCCACAAGTTGAATATTTCTCGATTATCTACATTTGCGTAACTTTCATCTCATTTATGATTTCGTTGAAATTCATAAATGTGCAAAAAAGATCAAGTTCAGAAATCGCAAAGAAAATCCCAGACTTACCAATTACTTTCAGATTGATCCCAAATATGTTAATCACTGGATTATTTCCTTTTAGTGTCATCTTAATTCCTCTCTCAACATTATACATAACATTATGGTATAATCATTTCTATGTCGATCCCTTATTAACAATCTCCTACATCATGCTAGTCTTGCTTACGATTGGGATTTCAGTGCTTAATGTTTATTTTTCTTTGAGCATTGGAAATTGGGCGTGGACGTGGTTCAGTTTCTTGAGTGGTGGCTCCATTGCTGTCTACACTTTTATCTATTCAATTTATCTAACAAACTGGAGATTCGGCGATGATGCTAGTTTCAAGATTTTCTTAATACAAAATAGTGTGATTTCTAGTGTTGTTGGATTGATCGGTGGTAGTGTTGGATTCATTGCAAGTCTTGTATTTGTGAAGAAGCTGTATGATGGAGTAAGTAATTAGACTTACAAAAACTAAAGAGTCAAATTTGGAGGAGAGAAGGAAAAAACGGGAATCAAACAAGAGTAGTAAATATTTCGTTTTCAAATTCTAATGTCTTAATAATAATAACGATATAATAGTAGCATAATAATGATTTATGAATAAATCAAAGTAGCGAAGCCAGTTACGTTAGGTTACGGTGTAATATAAACATCGTTTTTTAAAAGCCATGTAATTCCGATTTCAGTTCTAGTTCCGCGATTTAGATGACAGCACTGAAATTTTGGCATTGATGCTTCAAACTTCAAGCATAAGTGGCAATAAATACTTCATTCAGAATCAAGGACAAATCTATTTTGAAATTCAATTATCGCAATGGGTATCTACATGACACTTGTAAGTAATGTTAGCTCGCTCCTCTATGTCTGAGACTAACAAGAGATCAGTTATTTTCTTTGCTTTCAGTGCAAATGGTAGCACTAACAATTCTTGTGCTTCCACTACCTTTGAAGCTCCGTAAAGGTTCGTTGAATTTATATAAACTTGCCTTCAGTAATAGAGAATTCACCACTATATACGCTGTTACTGGGGTGTTTGTATTACTCATGTTTCTTGACTCGCTAAAGACAATTGTGAAGCTGAAAACTAGAAGTTCGTATGATTTCAACGAATATAGATCAACGTTGAATCATGGTAGTGACACTATGGCACGCATATTTTATAGTCAGAGAAATGTTTATATTTCTGGAGCTATTACATTCTTGGGAATTGCTATTCCTACAGTTTTCAATATCATAAAAAGATTAATAAAGTATGAAGAGCTAAAAATTGTTAGAGAATCTGGTAAAGATGTTGAAGAGGAGATTAAACAACTGACTAGTGAAAAGGAGATCAATGAAAAGAACTTGGAGGCGTTAGTGAAACAGAAGAAAGGTTTGGAAAGAAGTTATGATGATGTTGTTGAAAAGTTGAATAGTGGTACTGTTTCTGATAAGAAAAATGATTAAGATCTGAAAAACATCTATATATTTATATATATATCTATACTAACGTGTATCTATTCACATTCCATCCGTCTCTCTTTAGTGTATGGAATGGCGGATGTGATGTAAAGTTTAGTCTAATTTAAAACTATGGGGAATGCCAGATTCCCAAATTTCATCAAGGTGATTACCAAATTCTGTCTTCACTTCTTTAACCAATTTATCGTCAATTACCTCACCTTCCTTTATATTCCAATACTGAACTATTGCATTATTCAACTCCTGAACATTAGAAACGCCGAGAACAATAGAGCCTTGAGGTAGAAACTCTCTGATAGCATATCTAGTAGCCAAATCAGCCAATTCGACCCCCTGCTTTGAAGTCAGTTTAGCAACATCTTGGCACTTATCTCTCAATTCTTGTGAAGCTGGATGAAACTTGTGAGTTGACCCAGATCTCAACAAGGACATACTCAAGATAGAAGCATTCAGCAATCTTTTCAACCCACATTCTTCATAAAACTTACTAATAAATGGTCTGAGTCGTTCATTTTGTAAGTTAAAGTTCGAATAACTTAGAACAGCATCTAAAGACCCAATATCACTGTCGTTGGCTTTTTTTGCAATGTAATATAGCCAATCAACAGGATATCCACTTATACCAAAATGGTTGATTACACCTTCTCCTTTCAATTTTTTCAATTCTCTAAGAGCAAGCAATATATCAACTTCTTCCACGAATTCAATGTCATGCAAATAAACCAGATCTAAATAGTCAGTGTCCAATCTGTCCAAGCTTCTTAAAACACTTTTTCTAATCCATTCAGGTGAATAATCGAAATCGTTCAATTGAAGTCTTCCACATTTGGTCACTATGTAATAATTCTCTCTTGGATAACGGGGCTTGAGTTTCTTCAAAGCATTACCTAGAAGAATTTCGGAAGGCCCGTAGTAAGGTGAAGTATCAATTGCATTAATTCCATGATCGAATCCTATTTTGAGGATTTCCTCAATTGGTAAAGATTCGGGATTGTCGTTGAACTGCTGGTTGAAGACTGCTCCCCCGAGAAGCAAGTCTGGTAGGTCAGATAATTGACCACTAACTGGCTGGTTAGCTTGCCCAATTGGTTTCAGAGTCATCAATATACTGCAAGTTTTTCGGTACTATTGAATATATTAGGGTTCTATCAAAACCAGTGGCAGAAAAAATGGAAACAATATATATATATATATATATAACAGTTCCCAATGAAATCGCGATTTGTAGGGTTGAACATTAGCCAACGAAGTGGTTACCTAACTAGTTGAAAACTTCAATCATAACAACTACTCCCCCTAACTGTGCTGAACAGAAAGAATGTCCAAGAGAAGCATAGAAACAGAAAAGACTAAAGATGGCGATTCGATCATTGAAGTGAGTACACGTTTTTCATATATCCAGTTTCGCCTTCTAACAAGGGAAACATAGCTAGGAAAGAACAAAAGAATCACAGTTAGAAAATTCAAAACCACAAACTTGGTTGACATAAGAGAATTTTATGACGCTGGTGGGGAACTAAAGCCAGGTAAGAAGGGAATTTCTTTAACTGAAGATCAATGGCTGGAACTAGTTGATAATATTGATGTTATCAATGAAGCACTACTACAGTTAGGAGGCAAACTAAAGAAACAAAAGGTGGATAAAAAAGACGTTGAATCTGAGGAAGACTAATTCAATGCGAGAATATCTATAATCAAATACTAATTGTAACATCTTATATGACCTTAATCATATGTGACTGTGTCTTTGTTTGTGTGTTTACTCTATACGTTATGGCACTGCAATTGTCATCTATGATAATCGATCTATATAAAGATACCGAACCCAGTTCTAGATATACGAAATTCTAGTAACAAGCTAAAAGTGCCTGATTTAGCATTTCAGCTGCTAGGTAGTGAGTAGTATAGACCTGGCAAGGGCCCCAGTGGCTCAGCTGATGAGCCAGCCTGCAATTATTCAACATGTCTTGGAGAGAAATAGGCTCTCGTCACCAGTGTATTGAATATTGACGTATTTACTGCGCCAACCAAATAAATAGCAAAATAATGCCAAATTTATTGTGAAAAGAGAAAAACCAAAAAAGTATCTATCAAGAGAGAAAGATTGTTTCTCTCTGGCTCTTTAAATCTTTATATCTTGCTATTTTGCCACCTAACTGTCACCATGTCGAAAGAGAATAATATAGGAGATGATGTGCCACTGATTTCTCCGAAGTCACCTAGAAGAAATAGCGCATTTGTTCTCAACACAAGACCATATGATAGGTTTGCCAGCACTGCTGCTGCTGCTGCGCTCTCTGACGATACTGAATCCACAAGACTGTTTGACCAAGAATCTCGCGCTAACTCCATCAACAACGCTACCTTTCGAGACCTAAGATCTTATGATCCTCGAAATCTACCCTCCACAAAGAGAAGAAACTCGCTAAATAGGCTCTCTTCAAGCTCGATAGAAGGTGGGCCTCCTAATGCCAGTCCCAGTTTTGCTGAAAGGTGGGTTAACAGACAGAGCAAAATCAATAATTACGGGTCTCTAGGTAGAAGGGGCTCTGTCCGGATTGATATGGATAAATTTGAACAAGAACTAGGCTCGAGTCCTGATCGTCATGCTAATAATAATAGTAATGTGGATGATGATGATAATCATTCTCAGTTAGATTCAAAGCCAAGTTCACGAAGAGATTCTGACTCATCCAGTCTTGATGATGTTTGTTTCCCCTTGGAGGTTCTTGACAATGAAAAGGACAGACAGTGGCCTGATTTAAAGGTTTTAGAAGAGTTTTATGAGGAAGAAACTACGAGATTGAAAGATGAAGTATTGAAAGAAACCAACGAGGCAAACTTTCTATTTAGGAATAATAACGATGAACCAGAGTTTGGTGCTAATGGTGTCTCTCATTCACCTAGTGGTGTGGGGTTTTCGAATCCAATAATAACAAAAGTTGATGCTCCACGTCCAAGTCATCTGCTAGGGAATCAAAGAATTAATGAAACTGAAACTCTCACTGGTAGACTAAGACCCCCAAAAATTAATCCTTTTGATAAAAAGGGTTTGAGTAATGCTGATTTCCTCAAGACGATAAATTATCCCCCCCATATCATCCATAATAATCCTGATCATTTTAGATTCACCTATTTCAGAGAAGATTTAGATTCTACTGTTCATTCACCAACTATCTCTGGATTGTTGCAAGCTAATCAAACTTTTTCTGAATTGTTTGATCCTTCGGAATATTCAAAAGACAAAAATGTACCCCCAATAAGCCAAACCCCATATTTATCAACGGCAAATTCTCTCAGAGAATCAACCCCAGGTGGTGCTTCCGTTGATCAAGCAAAACTATCAGAGAGTAATCTGGATTCAGACTATGATCACACTTCTCCATTTTGGCTAGACATTTTGAATCCAACTGAAGAAGAAATGAAGGTTCTTTCCAAAGCTTTTCAAATCCATCCTTTAACAACGGAGGATATTTTCCTTGGTGAAATCAGAGAAAAGGTGGAATTATTCAAGGAATATTATTTTGTTTGTTTCAGATCCTTTGACATTGTTCATGAACGTAAAAAAAGGAGAAAAACCTTTGCTGCTAGTTCGACAAATACACCGGATATAAAGTCAGAACATGCAAATAAAAAGGGCTTTTTCGATAAGTTATTTGGATCCAAGAGAAGACAATCATCAGCAAAGTCTATTCAATCTCAATCTTCGTCTACAAAGAAAAGATTAAAGCAGTTAGAACTTGAGCAATATAAGAAGAAATCAGGTGATAGACATAAACCAAAAAATGATGAATTAGAGCCCTTAAATGTCTACATTCTTGTCTTTAGACAAGCTGTTATTACTTTTCATTTTGCTCCTACTCCGCATCCAGTTAATGTTAGAAGAAGAGCTAGATTATTACGTGAATATTTAACAGTCAGTGCTGACTGGATAGCCTATGCCTTGATTGATGATATCACTGATGCCTTCGGGCCAATGATTGAAAGTATAGAAGATGAAGTAAATGATATTGAAGATGCAATTTTAAAAATGAATGACAGTGACAGTGATACTGATAGTGAAAGTGATACTGATGATGACGACGATAGATTTTCGTTCGTTAGGAAAAACTCAACGTTTCAATCAGATGTTAAATCTGTCAAATCTGTCTCCTCTGCTAGTAGCAGATCAACATCATCAAATGTCATCGAATGGAAGAAAAAAGGTGACATGTTGAAAAGAATTGGAGAATCTCGTAAACGAGTAATGTCCTTGTTACGATTATTAGGATCTAAAGTTGATGTTATTAAGGGTTTTGCCAAAAGATGTAATGAGCAATGGGAAGTTGCGCCAAGATCCGAAATCGGGATGTACTTAGGGGATATCCAGGATCACATAGTTACAATGGTTCAATCATTGAATCACTATGAGAAATTGCTAGCAAGGTCACATTCCAATTACTTAGCACAAATCAATATTGACATGACTAGAGTTAACAATGATATGAATGATGTCTTGGGGAAGATAAGCATTTTAGGTACTGTGGTCTTGCCAATGAATATTGTCACTGGATTATGGGGGATGAATGTCTTGGTTCCTGGACAAGAGTATGATGGGTTGTTCTGGTTTTGGGGGATAGCAATGGGGATGTGTATTTTTGCATTTTGCTGTTATTTATATGCTAAAAGAATTTCAGGATTTGATTAACTTTTTTTCTTTTATTACTATTAGAATTTTTATTACTGTTATTGCATAGATTTATGACCTTGTACAAGTACTGTTTGAGTAATATATGTATTAATGGATGTTTTGTTTGTAGCTAGAATTATAGATACAATATGGAGATTAGAGTTAAACTTAATGATATATCTAAACTGGTTCTCTATTCAAATTAGTCTACGGTAGAGCTTTCTGCAGAAATAAAAATTTTGAATTTTAGAACTAGATTTCTAGGTATATATTCAAGATCAATCCAACTGAGCGATTTGGTTCCCAAGACTGTTGATCAACTAAAAGTGGATAATGTTAATATAAGCAAATGTTGAATAGCTGTCAAAATACTTCGAGTTTGAGCTATGTATTAGTTATTATATATAAATATGATCACGTGATTTCTCATGATTATCAAAGCCATAATGAAAAACTGATTAATAAACCTATGATTTATAACCACTGAAGTTTAATAATTGCTCAATTATTTGCTCAAGCATTAGTTTTTGATTATCGGGAGCTATAATAAATACTGCTGAACCACTAGATATGTCCTTTGAAGTAAGTAGCTCCTTCTAGTTTTTCTTGATTGTCAAAAATAAAGAATATATTTCCCTTGTAATGCCCGGTTTACTAATGCAACTTGAACAGACTGTTTATAATGTCGAAATGACTTGTGAAAGTTGTGTTGAATCCATCAAAACCACGCTCTCAGAAATTCCTGGATTAGAAAGATTCGATATTGATCTCGATAACAAAAGAGTTTCTGTTGAAGGTACTGCACCACCATCTTTAATAATCAAATCATTGCAAGATACAGGACGTGATACCATCATCAGAGGTACGGGGAAGCCAAATTCCGCTGCCGTTTCTATTTTGGAAAGCTTCAAGGGCGAAGTAGAACCAGTTAAAGGTCTCGCTAGAATTGTGGCCACTAATGATACAAAATTATTAGTAGATATTACATTAAATGGTTTACCAAAAGGGAAATATATTCCTAGTTTTAGAGCCTCTGGTAACATCTCTGACGGTGCATCCAGTACTGGTGGTGTCTTATATGAATTTGATCCGATTGAAGTTGATGAGACTTCTTCAGGGCAGAGTTTCCAAAGTGTAAATTTATCAATCAGCGAATTGATTGGTCGAGGTTTCGTGGTCACCACAGATAGAAGCGATTTGAAAGATGCAATTGCTGGTGTTATTGCCAGAAGTGCTGGTGTATGGGAGAATGATAAACAGGTTTGCAGTTGCAGTGGAAAGACTGTTTGGCAAGAGCGTCATGACGCTCATGCCCATGGCATCAAGATCTGATTAACTGACTACATAGTCTAACAGAATACATTAGTGTATATGAGACGAATTAAAGAATAATATTTCGAGTATACATGTAGAGATTTTCCACTTTCGAGACTTGTCTTATTACAGGACATGACCACCCCCATGAACATCACCCATATCATCATCCATATAAATGGGTATTGTGTCTCCATCCATAACTCTCTTCTTTGCGCCTTCGCTGAGCAAATCATTCTGTTTCTTCAATACCGCACTTTCCCTATCCAGAGAATATTCTGGGACGATATCTTTATCTGGTGTCACCTCATAGATAATAAAACCAATACTGAATAAAGCGAAAAAGTAAACCAACATTTTTTTCATCGGAGTTGTTAAATATGATCTTTGTTTAGGCTTAAGATTATAGGGCGTTGGAAGGCCCTTTTTAGCATTGACACCTTGCATCATGAAAATACACTATCGATATCTTTCAACCTGTTTACTAGCTATTAAATAGATACAAAGAGGTTGATTAATTTCAACTATCAAAACATTGAAAATAAATAATTCGCGAGGGTAATTTTCTTCCCATCATTGAGAGAGAGAAAACAGCTTAGTATAAGGAGCAAATAGGCTATCAGGTTTTGCGCTCTTGAAATTTTAGAGAAAAACGAAACAGATATACATCCATAGTCTAGATCAGATACGGGCAATGAAAGAATTATGATTTGAACATGTAAATTTTCCTATGACAAATAACAAAGCGAGCAAAAAAAGAAATTAGAAACTATCATCTTAAAGGAAGAAATAGCTCAATGAACCAGCACCAACCAATCCAACAGAGACCCACCACCAAAAATCTACATCAAAGGAAGACTTGCGAACAGCCCTTGTTCTTCCCTTGTTTTCCAAGCTTCTTCTGATCTTCTTTCTTAATTTGGCAGATGTTTCTGTAGCCTGGTCATCACTGCCTGTAGGATTCAATGTTTCAGTAGGTAGCATCAAAGGAGGTCTGTAGGCTAGATACAAAGGCTGGACAGGTGTTCCGTCCCATTCATTCAAGCTGAGTGCCCAGCGACCGTGATAAGTGTCCACAGCCACAGAATATTCCAAGAAAGTTTCAGACTGGTTATATCTCGAGTAGATAGATATACCATTATCATTACATGGATCACTCAATAATTGACGGCCATCAACTTCGATTGGTGTCAACACCAAAGTCCCATTGTCGAGTACTTCATAAGTTCCATGTTGGAATATCAAAGCGGCAACAGGACATGAATGGTTCTTTGCGTTGGAGGTCACTTGATATATAGCTTGCTCAAACTCACCATTATCTGTAAAGGAGTATGATATACCAGGAAGAGCAGGTTCGATCAAGAGTTCATCAACTGGGTCGTAGAATCCAGGTCCTGTGAACACTGTATTAGATTTCGATGACCAAGTTCCCACGATGGTTCCGTTAGAATCGTCTGCAATTACCTGAGTCATGAAAAGAGCAGTTAGTGCTAACAAGTTGAGTACCTGCATCATTCTTCTATAAATAGAGCGTGTCTGTTGATATGGTGCACAAAAAAAAAAACGAATAAGGATAAGAAGATGTAAAAATGAGAGGATGTAGTTCAGAATGTGAGATCAAGAACACGTTGGTGTTATTCCTAGGTCTTCTTCTGCTTTTTGCAAGATATATTTGGTGAAACTTCTCACTTTCGTTGTTTTTGTTGTATGAATTTCGCAAAGTTTTTTTGGATTTAAAGGCTGAGAACAACAGGGGCTCGTAACGTATTAAGCAGGTACAAAGCCTTGATTCTGGTTTGAAGAATGAAATTAAAGGGATAATTATTGGGGATACTTCTTCCTGGAAGAGCAGGGTGTGTGCTTGTTGTACAGGAGGTGTTTCCTGTGTGTTTTTTTGTGTTTGCGTTTCTATATTACAAGTACCCTCTCATTCTCTCGTTATCGTCTATTAATTATATATGATTAAGCCAAATGTGGTGGAAGCAAAAAGTTTGGAATGGCGTTCTTAATATAATACACATGGTTGCAGTTTCTGCACTTCATCTCACCTTCAGTGATGTTAGTTTCAACCAACAAAGTGTGCAAATCCTTCAGAAGAGGTAATGATTCCTCGCTTCCGAGGTCGATATCCTCTGGTTTCTTCTGAGGAAGGGAGCTGTTCCCCAAGTCTGCAGCGACTTTTAATACGGCATCCCAATCCAGTCTGTCAAGCATATTAACAATGAATTCAGGAGAGAACTCTTGCTCTTCTTGTATTATTTCGCAGTTTTGATACTGCAATGGGAACGAATCATTGCTAATATCACAGGACTTCACTGTACATTTAACAAAATTTGTGGTTAAAAACTTCATTTCCTACTGATTCTTTCTGCTCAGTATCTCTGTATACCAAGTCCCAATCGATATCCAATTAGTGAATTTAAAAAACTTTCCCACTCTTTACTAATAACCTATTTAATTTTTCAAGATGAGATGAATTAATTTTTTTTACATCCTGTTGCGTTTACCGGTTTTGATCTTTTTTCAATACAAAAAAAAGTTTTTCACTTTTCTGTTGATATATAAGCTCTTTTAGATACAGTTTAAAGTAGACAAACTTGGTTTAAATGAATGAAAATTGGTGGTAAGAGACTTTATGTGTATGTTGAATAATTGTGTGTCTTTTAGGGTTTCCTAGAATGCCTCCAACAAACTGTTTTTCATGATTAAAAACTCTGTCAATCCACCGAATAAGCCTTATGTTCCTCTTGAACCAACGAGTATCTAGAGACATTTGGATAATTGACGAAACTTGTGTCGTATGATTTGATCAGCTGTTATATGGAGCATACTTAAACTTTCAAATGATGGCCTAAATACTAACATCCACCTAGGTCTATCGGTATACTTTTCCTATAATAAAACAGATTCAATCTACATTGTTGTTATTCATAATCGTAAAATCACATACTTTTCTCTTCACATATGCATATGCATATACATATCCACAATCCAAAGGGATGTGGAAATCATACGTACAACAAACAAATCTAATGAACAAAGGTTAAAACTTAGTTTTGAAGATACTCTTGCTATTAGTTCGTGGTCTGTTACCACTTGTAACTGTATAGCTAATACTCCCATAAGAATTCTCGGCTCCATAGAGAACCGTCTCTTCATTGTTGAGTCCATCATGAATCAAAGTCATTGAATTGAAATCCTCAAATGGGTCGTTTTCATCAGTTTCAATGTCAATGATTTCTTCCTTTGATATGTCAATTGAGCTACTCTTTTTATCTTTATTCTTATGGAAATCTGCACCATTTTTTGATAACACTGGAATCATTGGGGGATTATGGTTTTTTAGCAATGCCCATTGGACATTTTTGAAAAAAATGTGGTTTTTTATATCTGAGGCCCCCAATTTTGATCCTAATCTTTTGTTCTCATCTTTGATTAATAGCTTCTTAATTAGGCTCTTACAATTTGATGAAATCTGCTGAGTATCTGGGAAGTTGACTTCTGATTTGAGGATATTGGAAAACGTTTGATTTCTG
Source organism: Xingzhongia hampshirensis (assembly GCA_003706765.3). Lineage (NCBI taxonomy): Eukaryota > Fungi > Ascomycota > Saccharomycetes > Phaffomycetales > Wickerhamomycetaceae > Xingzhongia > Xingzhongia hampshirensis. Next base: position 39,971 of record PPXL03000020.1, read on the forward strand.
TTGGCTCCTTTGAATGGCGTTGTACCAAACAACATTTCAAAGATCAAAATACCCAAAGTCCACCAATCGACAGCGACAGTATGCCCCTTTCCTCTAATAACCTCAGGAGCGATGTACTCTTCAGTACCAACAAATGAATTGGTCCTAAACCCATCAATACAAATCTTTGTGTCCAACGTTAAAAGATTCTTGTTATGAGAATTCTTATTATTTGAATTCTTTGACATTGATGGGTTCTTTATAGATTCTGTTTGTTTGGATAAATCAAAATCTGACAACATAATATGGCCAGATTGGTGCAAAAGAATATTTTCGGGCTTCAAGTCTCTATATATAAATCCCATCAAATGTAAATACTCCAAAGCAGCAGTAACTTCAGATGCGTAAAATCTCGCATCCAGTTCAGATATACATTTAGATTTTCTCGTTTGTAAAGCTCTGAAAAATTCACCACCCATACAATACTCCATACAAAGATATAAATAGTCTTCTGACTGGAAAGAGTGATATAGGGTCACAATAAAAGGATGATTTGATGTGGCTAGAATTTCTTGTTCCGCTAATGCTCTTTTAATTTTATTTCTTTGGATCATTTCTTTTTTACTTAGCACTTTCATCGCATATAGTCTATTTGTCTTTTTTTCACGAACCAGGTAAACTTTACCAACATCACCTTTTCCTAATAACCTGATTTTCTCAAATGACTGAGGGCCAACTTGTACATCAGACACTTTGATAGAATTTGAAGCTAAAAATGATTTTTTTCTTGGTCTATTTGAATTCGTTTCAGATATGTCCTTCAGCTTTTTGTTCTCATCTTGATTTGTCGACTCGTCTAAAACTTTTATATTCAATGGAGCAGATGCCACCCTTCTTAATCTAGGCTTGTCTTTATGTTCTTTGTTCTCGTCATTTACTAAAATTTTGGCAGTTTCTTCTTTAATTTGATTTAATGAAGATTTCGAACTCCCATGAGTTTTTTTCAACGCAAAAGGCAATGGCCCTTCTCCTTCATTATCCAAAATATCAGGAGATTTGTGGGAATGTTCTTCATGTGGAGGTAGTCCCTGATGTGCAAAATATGGCTGAGAGGAGAAGGCTGATTGCTGCTGAGTATTTGAATTCGAATGTAATTTTGATGGTGGGTTCGGTGATGAAGGAGATCTAATTCGTCTAGCAGCTGACGAGAAAAATGAAGGAGATTTTGAATTTTGTTGAAGATACTGCTGCTGGGGTGTCTCCGGAGTACTTGAATCATTAGTTTCCTTGACCGGATATTCATAATGAAGATTAACTTCATGAGATTTTTCTGGTGCCTCAAGCTGAAAATCATCATCTTCAATCTGGGCCTTGATATCTCTTGAACTCATTATTGGAGAGCTGCTAGATGAGTTGTTCAGTTTGAATAAGCTCTTCAACTTTGTACTCAACTTCTTTTGATCGGGCTCAATATTCTCATTAAGAGTGTTAGTTTTCAGCTCGGGAGTATCAGTATTGAGGATTATTGGCTCGACATTGGGAGACATGTGCTCATGCAATACAACTTCAGTAGGCTGTGGAGGGAAGTATTCAGGGAAAGTGTCCAGGTGTTGGCTGTCAGCTGGGGTCTGAGGTCTTGTGCCCGATTGTGATGATTTGTCATTGTTTGCCCCAAAACTGAATATTTTCCCCAAGGAGGCTGATCTTGATCTCAGTTTTGAAATTGACCCATTTGAAGAAGCTTGATGCTGCTTCTCTTCTGTAGATAACTTAGGGGAATCTGACCGTGGGATGGGTGACCCTTGTTCATTGATGTTATCATGGCTTATAAATAACTGGCTGTTGGCCCCGCGTAGCGTGGAGGTGCTCATCTTATGAGTACTAGCCGCCCTTGGTGCTCCCGTTACAATCCTTTTATCAATGTATATCACTGTAGAGCTCGTCTAAATGGCCTGTTTATCTTATAAACTCTGGGCCTTCGCCTTGTCTATCCCGAGAACCAAAATGCAGTAAACTCAAAAGTCGTCTGTTGAAACTCGTTGGATATAGGTGGATGGGACGCTAGCAAGACCACGGTAAATCAGTACAGCAAATTATCTAGAGTCAGCAGTAAGAAGGCTAAAAGATATACTATCAAGTTTAACCTAAATCTCAACTGTCAGCGGTGCAAAACTCTTTGCCTTTTCGACCGTCTCCAAAGCACTTCTTGGATACTTAACTGAATTTGCGAGAAATGGAGATGGGCGGTTCGGGCAGCAAGCTCCTTGTTATTGACTTTACTGGCCACACAGGTAAGCGAAAGAGTTAATTGCATAGGTTTATGTATCCTGGTTATGCTCTGTTCATTATACTACATTAACAATTATTTTTGAAAAAATTTTGCAGCCCTACATTTGTTCTTGATGCTGATTTTAGGCTACTCTAGACCTGTCGATTTTGTTGATGGCTCTCCGAGAATAACGATGTAAACTGGTCAAAAAAAGGTCTTCGCTTAGCCAGCTCTAGAACTGCTAAAAAAGTCAAAATGCTCACGGTTTTACTACAATCAGCACTCAGTACTAGATCTGAAACATTTGACAGGCTTCCACTAAGATGTCATCATACATCTTTTCGTATTCTTTCCCTTTTGTATCATCTCTGTTTGACATATAACCATAAGTGCTTCCCCTACCATTATTATCGAAACATGAAACCAATCTACAACATATTGTACTTGAGTCTTCCATTTAGCACCGTGATGCCCGAAATAGAGCTTCCAAATCCGTTCCTTAATTAGACACTCCGCTCAAAATGATTAATAGAAATCTAGATTCTGTAGATCAACAAAGCTCATGACTGCTTTGCAACAGAGTTGTTTCAACTTGTTGAAGATGATACAAATGCTACAATTATATATATATGTATGGTAAGGAGCAGATGGGAATCGCTTCTTCATGGTTCTTTACACATATACGCAAACAAGCTGAAAATGAAGTTCTCTACTGCTGCCTCGTTGGTCTTAGGTACAGCTTCTCTAGCTTCTGCCCATCCATTCTGGAACACATCAGCCTTCATTTCATCAGGCTTTCTCGGTGTAACCTCTTCAGAGGATTCATTTCTGTATTATGGATCAAGTGTTTCCACTGAAACAGAAATTTTGGACTCTACAACTCTTGTTACTATTACATCCTGCTCTCATAATGCATGCTCTTTGACTTTATCGCCTGCTCTTGTGTCGATTGCAACAATCACCTCATCCGGTGTTGTTACAGAATATACCACATGGTGTCCTTTGACTGCTACTGATGATTTCTCAAGCTCATATGGATCCGACTATTTCTCATCTTATGCGTCTAGTTCTGTATTTGATAGTACACTGACACCTACTGGCATAAGTTTTCCTGCTTCGACATCTTCCATTCCTCAAATTAGCGATACCTACAAGCCTTCTTCATCTATAGATCTTTCAGTTGGCTTTGAATCTTCATATTCAGTAACATCTGAACCATCAATCTCAGCCACATTTACTGGTTCTCTGCCTTCCGAACTCAGTGGAGATTTTTTTTCATATTCTAACAGCTATGAGACAGATACTATTCCAACAACTACTATTGTGACCATCACATCTTGCTCTCATGATGCTTGCTCATCAACCACATCTCCTGCCTTGGTGTCTATTGCAACTACCACTTCAGATGGTGTGGTAACGGAATACACTACATGGTGTCCTTTGACTGCTACTAGCCATACCACAAGTTCATCAGGGTTCATCTCGTATGATTCTGCATCATTCAGCTCTGAGTTTATTTCCTCTTATCCTACGTCTTTATCTCCAATTGCTGATTCTATCTCTACCGGTGTTACTTCTACCAGTGTCACTTCTACTGATGTCACTTCTACTGGTATCACTTCTACTGGTATCACTTCTACTGGTATCACTTCTACTGGTATCACTTCTACTGGTATCACCCCTACAGGTATCACTGTCGACTCTTCAATTACTTCATTATCCAGTGGTGTTGTCATTTCAGCTGTTTCTTCCTTAGAATCATCTTCTCAATCTTCAACCACCACTATTGGTGATGTTGCAGGAACCACGATAACTCCATCTGGACACACTATTGCTGATTCATCTTCCGTCACGTCAACTGCGCCTGTCTTGGAATCATCATTGCCTTCAGGCTTAGTCGAATCCCTCTCGACTACGATTGCTGATGTAGGCTCTACTGTATCTCACATCTCCCATGTCACAACTAATTCTGGTTCGTCAAACTCTTCCAGCTATAAATCTGATACTATTCCAGCGACTACTCTTGTGACCATCACATCTTGCTCCCATGATTCCTGTTCATCTACCACATCTCCTGCCTTGGTCTCTATTGCAACCACCACCTCACATGGTGTGGTAACAGAATACACAACATGGTGTCCACTGACCGCTTCTGAAACTATTGCTTCATCATTGGGTACTGTCTCTGCTAGCTCTAAAGGCTCTACTTCGCTGACTTCCACAATTCAAATTGAAAGTACTAGCTCTTCACAAGTTGTCAACACTACCGTTTCAACTAATTCTTCCTCAGGCTCTCTAACTTCTGGTACGGTAGACCATAAATCGTCTACTAAATCGCAACCAGATACCACTATTGTTACCATTACTTCTTGTTCTGAAAATAGTTGTGAAACGTCTGCTGTCACAACTGGCGTTACAGTCGTCACAACTACATCGTCTGGAGTTACTACTGAATACACTACATACTGTCCACTCACTTCCACGGAAACTGAATCTAGCTCATCTGGCATTATATCGAGCACTGGGATTGCTATTTCTCCATCTGTAATATCTTCAGCTACAGTTACTCAATCTACTGATACTACTTCAACTTCAACTACTCATTCTGGAACTGCAACATTTGTAACTAACACTGAAGCCACTCCTTCTGCAACAACCATTCCGCAAACTTCCATCCCAACTACTATCAAGCCAAAAGATCATAGTACCACAGCTGATGATAGTCCATCTACAGTTCAATCAACAGAAGATACAACCACTATTGTTACTTTAACATCGTGTTCTGAGAACTCATGCAGCTCAGCAACTACCACTGCATTAGTTTCTATTGCTACTATCACTTCTTCCGGAATTGTTACTGAATACACCACATATTGTCCTTTGACCGCTAGTGAAACATCTACCTCTTCTTCCTCACCAGCATTAGCTACCAGTGAATATAAAACTGCGACAACAGGGTCCAAAGGTTCTGCAAGCTCCACAAAAGTTGGTACAGATGCTACATCTTCTACACAAAGTCCTTCTACAACTACTACTGGTCTCATTACAACGACCTCTTCGCTTTTTCCATCGGAAGATAATGTGACTACTAGTCCAACGGCTCAGACTGAAAAGAAATCGATTTCGAGCTCAATTATAACCGTTACTTCTTGTTCTGATAATGCTTGTTCCACTCATGAAGTTACTACCGGTGTTATAGTTGTTACTTCTACCAACTCTGGTGCTGTAACAGAATATACTACTTATTGTCCATTAACTGCTGAAGAATCTTCCAGCTCTACAACTGAAGCTTTCAGTACTGAAGGAACAAAACCTAGCACTACCACTCAAGCAGTGACTAGTAAGGAGACCAAACCTGCCACTAATGTTGAGTCATCTTTGACTACTAAAGCTCCTATGAACTCAAGTGTGACATCAGAGGTTACCACTTCAAGTACGGGTGCTATTACTAAATCATCTCTCACCACTGATACTCCTGTGAGCTCTATCGGGTTTTCAGAAGCTACTACTTCGAGCTCTGAGTTATCGACAACAGTTATCACGTCTACTTCGTGCTCAGATAGCTCTTGTACTGCACTCCATATTACTACTGGTGTCATTGTGGTTACTTCGACTAACTCTGGTGTTACCACCTCGTACACCACATATTGTCCACTCACTGCCGAGAGCTCTTTTTCGAAAAGTACCGAAGGTACTTCCACTATTGCAGCTACTGACAAAACTAGTATTCCTGACGGCTCAACTTCTCAACAGACTACACCTGATACTTCTAGTACACCTGAAGCAGGTACTTCTACTCAGCAAGGAACATCTGAAACAGCTACCTCTACTAAAACCACTGGTACCATTATCACCTCCTCCCCTACCACTCCTTCAGCTACTACTACTACTACTATCAGTACTTCTACCTCGTCCTCTGTTGTTCTTACTGATGAGTCGGGATCTTCTATTTCAACTAAAGCTCCAACTACTGAAGGAACCTCTGTTGTTGGTACTTCCTCACCTGCAGCTACTTCGAGTGAGGATGAAACAAGTACAATTACAACCCAAGTTGCAACAACGGTTACTAACGAAGAAGGGTCAACTAGAACTACACGTGTGGCAATTACTTCTACCATCGTACCTACTACAGAAGCATCCTCACCTTATTCACCAAGCAACTCTGCTCTTACTTCGGATGCTCCAACTCCCGGAACAACAACTCAATCACCGCCTGTATCAATTGCTACACAATCACTAAACGGCAGCACTTCTTATACAAGTAGTACTGCTGTTGCTGTATCTACTTTTGATGGAGCCGCTTTCAAAAATAAAGGCAGTGTATGGATATCAGGTGTTGTCGTTTTGTTATTGAGAATGCTATAGGACTTAGGGAGAAAACAATAAAAAAGTATAAAAAAGTCTAGTCTAACAGTTATAAATAAACGGATATAATAGTTATAATACTTATAGTTAATCTACTTCATTGGTAACGTACAGTTTTACTCTATTAGATTTGGGGTATATTATCAAGAGTTATTTAAGAACGAACAACATCCCACTCAATTTCAGTAATTGACACTTCGTTTCCAGCATTATCGTCATAATCATAGAATTCTCCGTCAGTTAATTCAATTTCTTCAAACTTTGTAACAGACTCAACCCCTTTAGCGGAAAAGAACCCTTGAGGAATGAACTCAACAAACTCAATTCCACGAGCTTCGATGTCCAATATGCTAACAGTTTTACTCTCCTCTGAATCTTCGAAAGTGAAATTGCGTTTGGTTCTTGTTATAGAAGCAGAACTCTCTCTTTTACAAACCTTGCACTTAAAGACAAAGTTCGCCTCCCCTCGAGATCCAGATATCTCATGGTTCTCAAATCTGTTAATTGTGACCTCTTTTTCATGTACTTCACGACATGAAGTACACTCGATCTTGAAAGTGTATTCAAAGGGGTTTTGTGCCGTATCCACAGGTGTGAGGTCTGTCAAGCCTTCCAGTTTAGCCTTTAACGTTAGCTTGTAACCCATCGTTCCAATGCCAACACTTTGGCCTTTCAATCTTGAGGTGCTTTGTGTCTTCATTTTTATGTCATTGAAAGCTCTCAAGTCATCACACCGGGTAAATGAATATTATTCCGCGAAGTAGGCCTCGATTCTATTCTTTATATACTGGAAAAAAAAGATCAAACGATGCTTTCAAGACGTGAATATTAACTTAAAGAGAGGCCTGGTTGGAACTCGGTGTGATGTTACCTGCTTTGAAGATACGGCAGCCCTTTAAAAATTGCTCTCCAGTTTCAAAGTTCACATGTTATAGACACTTCCACTTCAATAGATCTGTCTACAGACCAAGAATCGACCATACTTCAAGTAGAAGATCTACAAATCATTTTACAACTTCACAAGTTCTGTGGTCCTATTTCACAGCACCTTCCAACGTCTTATTTCTCTCAACTAACCTCCTGGGATTAGGTATTGTAACAACCTGGCGAGGTCTCAGCTACCTTTCAAAGTCTGATATCAATGTTAACTCTGAAGATTTGGGACCAGTAAACCAGAATAATAGTGATGTTCTAGGGATGGGATACAATAAACAGAAATTGAGCTTCATAGAAAACTTACATACTGATAGAACTGCCGAGGATGTGTTAACTAAGCTAACGCAGCAAAAAGCTAAAAAAGAAGGCCTCAATGCTGATGAGCATGACGATGTCTACGGTAACACTGAAGGGATCTTTGTCAACGCAAATGATGACTTTCCCCTGAATGAGATTGAGTTAAACCAATATGGGGTTCAGTCAAGCAGGAATGCTACAGATGACACTATTCAAAACCTGATTGTTGATCAGTTATTAGCGCTGTACACTGTCCATGAATTAGTTAGCCATATATTTAAAGATGGATTGAACTTTAGCTTTATCGCTAGTATGAATCCAATCGAACGAAATGATCTGTTTAATACTCTCTATAACTGCATATATTATAGGGAAACTTCACAAGATTTGCACAAATTGACTTTCGAAGAGTTTTACATACCTTCCTTTCTTCTAAGTCAAATCAAACATGGGGATATTTCACCTCATTTACTAATCAAAGGCATTGATTTTAGCTACACGAATTTAGAGAATTCACATCAACTAAATAAGCATATTTGTGATACTTCGCAATTATATCACGAATTGAATCACTATCGAAACACAAATCCTATAGACCACTCTTTTTTCATCAGCATTGCATCCATATTCATGAATAACTCAATCAAAAACCTTAAAGTACCAGAAGTTATTCACCTATTGAACGAGTTCCCACAGAATGAAAACTTTAGAGCTTTATCAAATGTTTTAAGCTCTTCAATCATTCATACAGAATATGCTCAGGATGAAAGTGTATTCAATGATATCCTTACTAGCTCTATTGAGTCTAAAAATAAAGCTCTATTCAACAAATGCTTAACCGAACTTCGCATAATACCAGAAGAACCCACACACATACCATACATTAAACACAAAGGGAATATCTTGTTCCCTTTGAGCTCATATACTCTTGCATTATATGGAATGGTTCATCTAAGATATAGAGAAGAAGAGATTCAAAGAGCAGTAAGAGACACGATTTTCGGTTTACAGCTAGCCAATTCAAAAGGGAGATCATCTAAGCAAGTGATGATTAAGCCAAAATCAAAGAAGCCACACTATCCACGCGAATTGTGGGACTATTTGCCAGTTAGTTTGATTCAAATCGTTCGTAATACAGCTGTTTACTTGAAAAATCCTTCTTTGTTGCAGTGGTGTGTCTTATCTCTAAACCAAATGAATATTGGTACCGATATGAGAGCCAAATTACTGGATAGTATTGAACAAGAAAGTGTTGAACTTGATGATGAAAATTTGTTTGACCTTATTAGAACTATAAAGTCACAAAATTTGAAAAATTTGCGCATAGACAATGAACTACAACTTTGAATATAACTTTTCATGAATCTAATCTCAACCTAAATTTTGTAGACTGTTGCTTATGTATCTATGTCCTCTAATAATTCCGTTATTAATTTCGATTTATCAGCTTCATTTTCTATCTTTAGCACTCTCATCAATGATTCCTTAAGTTTTATGCTCGATTTTATTGTGTCCTTCTTTTCGACTTGTATTTGTCTTTTTTTGGATACCTTGTATGCATTCTGGATAATGTGATTGTCTATAGATGCCAATCTAGCGACATTCAGCCCATAAGAGTTTTTAGCAACTCCTTCAACGAGATTGTACAAGAAAGTAACCTTTGGCCAGTCACCATCGTGAGATTTCGTTTCAATATAACCCATGTGATAATTTTTGATGCATGGATATCTTTTGCTCAGTTCACAGATTGATGGGAAATGTGTAATAAACAGCAAAAGAGATTTTTCTTCTTCCGTTAGCAAATACTCTAAGATCGAAGATGCAATGCTAATTCCATCAACAGTTCCAGTGCCTCTACCCAACTCATCTAAAATCACTAGTGAATTACCCTGTTGCTCCTTGACACTCTTCAGCACTTGTAAAACTTGGGACATCTCTGTAAAAAAAGTAGATTCACCCTTGATCAAATCGTCCTGAGCCCCCATTCTTGCTAATATCGAGTGAAAGACACCCAAAACAGCAGATCCAGCTGGAACAAAACATCCAATTTGTGCCATTATAATTATTAGTGCAATCTGCTTAACATAAGAACTTTTTCCACCCATGTTTGGACCGGTTATGATTAGACAACGAGACGACTTATCCATGGAAATATCATTAGGAATGTAGTTACTCAAAAGTTCAATGATGGGATTTCTTCCTTTGTTGATTTTGATCATTCTAGAATCCACAAATACTGGACGAGTATAGTTTGGACCACTTGAAGTTGTTGATAGAGACAATAAACAATCATATTGCGAAAGACACTTGATTAAGTCATTCAGCTGAATATAATGAGAATCCAGATCATTATAGAATTTTGAGAAAACCACTTCACACGCTTGTAAGTATAACTCATTGTGATATTGTAAACTTTTATAGAGTTCTTCAACCCTTGGAGGCCGGAATCTTGAAACAGTCTTCGTAGAGCTCAATTTAACCCAGTCCTTTGGCAATGTTTTAACTAGAGAAGTTCTAACTTCAATCAAGTATGGTTCTTTATTTTTTTCCACATATTCGGCTGAAGGTCTTTTCAAAAGAATTCTCAAGTTTGTTAATTCTTCATCTATTGAAGCTTTTATCGCATTGATTCTATTACTTTCCTCTATAATTTCATCATGATTTATGGTCAAATTATTCAGATCAAAGAACCTCGTAATGTGCTCATTAGATCTATCATCTAGCGCATGTTGAGAATTGATCATATTTAAATACTTATCTATTTTCAGATCCATCGAAAGTGTAATCAGATTATTCAAGAGTTCCTTTAATAGTGGAGAGTTTAGACCATTTAAGATCTCAAATCGTCCAAATTTCACCACTAGTCTAGAAATTTCATTCAAAGACGATAAAAAAGTATACAACTCTTTTCTTTTAATTTTCTTATAATGTAATCTACTGAGGGTTTTCTCGAGATCAGGACATGTTTTCAAAGCTTGAGCCAACGCTTCTAGAAAATGATTGAAATCTGATTGTATATTTTCAATTGCACCTAATCTTTGTTCAATCAATTCTCTCTGTATTAATGGTTTACTTATCCATTTTCTCAGTAATCGGAATCCAAATTTTGTTCTTGTATGGTCTAATAGCCACAATAAAGAACCAAATTCCTCGCCATTTGTTGAGTTTTGAAATACTTCTAGATTCTGTAAAGTGTTTGCATTCAAGATCATATGGTTAATTTCATTGAAATTAGAGTAATTTGAAGCAATCTTGAAAGAAGAATCTAACTGAAACTCTTCCAAATACTCTATAAGTAAAGAACAGCAAGCTTGGATATTCAAAGACTTTGTTGAAAATAAGTCAAATAATTTTTCATCTTCCATAATATAATCATTCATAAAGCATTCATAGTAAGACTTTTTCAAAATGGGATATTTGATGACTCTAATATTAGTTGAATGAGATTGAATGAAGTTATTGAGCGTTGTTAAAGTCGACTGGGAAAGATTATCCTCAAAATGTAATATTTCAATTGGTTCCAAATGTAACAATCTTGTCTCTAACTCGCTTCTAAGGAAATCATCTTCAAATTCATCAAAAACAATTTCACCTGTCAGCGGTTGAATAGATACAATAGTGGTGTTTACGACGTTATTATCATCTTGCTTCTTAGGTACTTCAATAATCGAAAGCAAAGAGTTGATATTTTTATCATTATTGTTTTTCTTTTCATCATATTCAATACAAGTAGCCTTGGTAAAGACATTGGATATTTTTCTCTTGAACAACCCAGATTTGTTATCCATAGATTTCACAACACTTGTCTCTGTTTGGTCAACTATGCCGATCTTCAGACCTTTATCTAGTAATCTTTGTAAATGGATATGTAATCTCGGTTCTGGAATAGAGCAGTAAGCCAGTTTGTCATACAAAAGGTCTGATGGAGTTTCATCCACTATATTCAATTTGCCAGGAACAAGCATTATATTTAAAATCTTATGAACAACTACCGCATCTTGACAATAAAACTTGTATTTATAGCCTACTTGGATAGCTAGAATCTTGTCAAGATGTTGTAACTTTAGCTCTTTCACTTGCTGATCTAAGGGTGTTAGCTTGGTCTTCTTTGATTTCTTGGCAGGTGGTTGTATTAGCTCTGGATCTTCTTCTTCTTCTTCTTCCCCATCTTCTGCTTCATCACCTTCATTTTTGTCTTGATTTTCATGCTTGGGTTTGAAATGTTTCTGGTTCAGCTTCTGCTTGAATCTCTGTCGAGTTAAAATGCTCTCGGGATTTGGTTCTATTGAAGGTTTGTAGCTTCGGTTGTAGTTGAAATGCTGTACTCTTTTCAAAGAGGCACCCTGGTCTTCAACTTCGAGTTCCTGCCGCTGAGCTACTTGGATATTCTCCTTTGGAATTTTCTTAGCAGGAGAAACCTTGAAGAATTTACTGATAGACTGCTGCTTGGCTCTGGGATTAAATGAGTCCATTATAGTCACGTCCAATGGGGTGAATATGTATCAAATGACACGAGTAATACTTTTATTGTCAAGGTTTGTCTTTTTGAAGAGCTAGTCAAAAAGGAAATAGTTGAGGGTTTCATGTGATGTCAGCTGACTTTCTCAGCAATTCCCGTGTTTAAATCCTATCTCATAGTACATTAGTACCGTTATACGTTTCCTGAATCCATAAAGGGAAAGAAAGTCGATCTATACAAGTACAATGGCATGCTGTTTACCGTCGTTAAGTTTTTACTTCTCTTTTTTACTTTTCAACTTTCCGCTTCCCCTTTATTTTTGTGATTCTATATAGAAGCTAATAAAATAAATACAACACCAACTTGCAGACTATTTCACTAGTTTGCCATTAACCCAAACTTTTGAAGTATTTCTATCATCACCGTTGAATAACCACTTAGCAATCATATTATGCCACTTGGACCTATAATCCTCGTTTCCTATAGTTGGAATTTGCCAATCAAACACATCAACTTGTGAACCTTGGATATCTAAATCGATTAACTGAACATCCCACTTCTTGCCAATAGCAAAAGTACCAATTTTATCCTGTAAGCCAACTAATTTAGCACCGCCTTGAGTTCCTAGATATAGCACATCTTCAACACTCAACTTATCATGTTCTGATCCAGTTTCCATTGATAAATGTCTAGAAACCAATAAAGCCTGTCTTGCGGTATGGAGAATAGATGGGGAGAATCCACCTGATACATCAGTTCCAAGACCGACAGGAATACCACTATCTAATAACCACCTAACACGACATTCACCTGATGTGATAGCACTATTGGAGATGGGACAATGCGAAATCCCAGACCCGCACTGTTTGATCAAGTTCTTCTCATCGTCAGTCAAATGAATAGCATGTGCCAAAATGGTCTTATCATCCAACAAATTATGGTCATGATACACATCTGCATAACTTGCGGAATTTGGGAATAATTGTTTGACCCATTCAATTTCGTTCTTGTTCTCTGATATATGGGTTTGCGAATGTAAACCATATTGATCTTTGATTGATCCTAGCCAATTCAATAGATCAGAAGTACAACATGGAGCAAATCTTGGAGTTATTATAGGAGCAACCAACTCCGAATCGGGATCAATGTTGTTTATGTGGTTTATAACTTGTAAGGTATTACTTTTTGATTCTTCTAGAGTTTCGATATAATAATCCGGAGAGTTGTTATTCATACAAACTTTCCCAACGAATGCCTTCTGTCCATATTTCAGAGCCAAATCAGCCAAAAGATTTGTAGCTGATGGGTCAATAGTAGCATAATAACTGGCACATGTTGTACCATTGCCTAAAGTTCTTTCAATAACTTTTGTATACACCAGTTCTGCCTTGGAAAGATCTTTCATAGAGGATTCCAATGGGAAAGTATATGTCGTTAGCCAGTCCAATAGTGTGGAATTCCCAAAGATTCCATTGTTTGGATATTGTGGAGCATGGATATGGGTATCGACAAACCCTGGAAAAAAGAACCCGTTATGGCTTTTATCTATTTCAACAATGGCTATATCCTTGTCTAACCCTTGCTCTTGGATCACTTGCTTGATGTCTTTCTTCTCAATGAACTGGATTATCCCAGTTGAATCAACACCAACAACAGCATTTTCAATCACTTCGAGCCCGCCTAATTGCGGCGTGTGAACTAATGTTCCAACATACAACGACGTAACCTGTTCAGCGCCATTAGTCTCTAAACTATAAGCTTCAGTAGCCATCTTCCACTAAACCAACAACTAACCCAGAAACAGCAAAGGAAAATCCTTTTCTTATTTATATTTACTTCAAAATGATGTTTGTGATTACTTACCGCCGGCCCGCGGAACTGTTTAATCACTAAAAAGATGAACAACAACCAAGTAAAAAAAAACACAATCGAGCCGTAGGCAAAAGACGAAACCGGAGAAGTCAGTTATTGATTAGAGAGATATATACTGTGCTACACACCATACCAATTGGTATGGTAATGGAAGTGTTAGATAGGTAAACGCTGCAAAGATGCTGAACATAAATAAAATATATCAATGCATTGTTGAACCCCTAGCTTTCATTGTTCATGATGTCTACGCGATACTTGGACTTGGAGCTGTCCGCTCACTACATACAATACTTACAGTTACCTACGGTTTATAAGAAACTCTATTCTTGATACTTCCATCTCTTTTTCTACCAACAACATCCTCTGATGTTCTCGATTGAAAAAAAAAATGAGCGTGTCACCAAGGGCTTCACGTTCTGATCTGGCAATGTACGAAATGTGTGATAAACACAATGTATAACAAAGCAAGGATAAATCAAAAATTATAAGACCCACCCGTTTCAAAGAAACGTCAGCAGGAGCGAATGAGGCGCTGTGCAATGCCAACAATCGTCCCTGATCAACAAACTACTTGATCTCTGTTGAAGTCTTAAGGTAAGTATGAAGAAAAAAAATATACAAAAACAACTAAAAAAAAGTGGCCAATCCTTCCTTTTATAGTTGAAAAAAAAAAAAAAAAAAAGTTTTCTGGTTAGGGAAGCATTCTATAAAGTCTATAGAGTATAGCGGGTTTATAAAAGAGACTGAGGCAAAGTTGATTACAGGGAATCTCTCGTGCGTGAGAAGGTATTTGACTCTATAATAGGAATGATGACCGAATTATTTGAAAATGACTGGATGTGATAAAGATCCAATCTGATGAAATGGGGATTATAGAAGCGACATCTCATACATCAATGCATGGAAAGTCTGGTAGCTATCGGTAGCTTCTTGATCTGTATGTCAGCTACTAAATAACCAATTCTTTCTAAAGCCTGGCCTCGTATATTTTTTGACTTGTGGGCTTCTATTTTGTTGAACGATTCACTTGTAACAATTGAACAAAAAGTAAAATCAATCAATCAACACCTGCTACCTATACATATTGTGGATAAGGAAAGAACTGGCAAAGAAAAAAAAAAAGAAAGAAACACATACACATACTATAGATTCAACTCTTTCCAGCTAGCTGTTCTAACATAGTCTGTGCCAACATTTCTGACCAGGACTTCCCTCTCTCCTTTTGAAGCCCATACGGCGTCGATACAGCCAACCCCTGTATTCTTACCTTTAGTTAAATTGAATGAACCAGAAGTTAGAAATCCGATAAGATATTTAGAAGACGGAACATCGCCTCTATCTTTATTATAACCTGGAGGAATCGAGTAGATTCTTGCATTATCAGTGAAATTTCCCTTCCCTTTAGACTCCAACCATATAGGCACTATTCCCAATGGTTCTTTAACTGATGCTGGATATTCATCAGATTTCTTCCAAACCACTGGCAAATCTGATACATCTGTTACTTTATTGTTTTTGACATCCTCAATCAAATTGAAAATATCATGTAGCTCTTCAATCTTTCTTTCAAAATTCTTCCAATCAGAAGTTCTTGTAATACCATCTGTTTTGATAAACTGTAATGATATTCTCAGAATTTGTAAGTATCTCCAATCACAGCCAAACGGATCACCTAACTCTCCCTTCTCAACATCATCTTCAGCCAGTCTCATTTTTGAATAATTGACCCTCTTGGAAATTGGTTTCTTGGACCAGATCTCCCTTTTCAATCCAGAATTTACAGAATTCTCAATGCTTCCTTGTCTTGTAAATGGGTAGTCCTTTGGAAAATACAGTCTATTGTTCTCGAAATCTAACTGGTGTGTTTGTTTTAAGCCACCGAATTTCAAATGCGATAAATGATTCAAAGAATGCCATACTGGTAATACCCAAAACCATGGAATTAAAACAGTCCATACGTCTTGGAGCCTGTATACAATCACAGGAAATCCGTTTCCGAAATTTCTTTCCCCATAAGGTTTGAGTTTTTCTTGTGCAACTTGCTTCAGTGACAATTGATTCTCATATGAATGTATTCTTCCCTCTGATGTTAATAAATTATTGATTATTGAGGTGTTTATATTGGTTTTTGTTGTTTTCATGTCAATCAATAGATCAAAGGAGTTATCTTTCGATCTTTTTGGTTTTGTTCTATTTGAGATTCTGGGGTCCTTTGATTGGAATGTGAACATTGTCTTATTGGGTAATGAGGTACCACAGGATAACTTGTTGTAAATCTGCGATTCAGCTGCTGATGGATGTAAAGGTTTGAGTATAGTAGCTAATGAAGGCAATGCATTTGGACCTGTTATATCAATGCTTCCTATTGAATACCTATTATCGATTATATCAACATCCTCTGTTTTTATTGATAGTAAATGATTGAATACTGAGGAATATATTGAAGGATGCAATCTCAAAACGAGCTTAATATCGCTTGATGTGAATATGGCGCAGGTCACTTCGCCAATCAGCTCTTCATCTATATAAGCATATTTCTTTAATATATTACCGTTTTGCAAAATTCTATCTTTATCACTATTATCGTCAAGTTTTGTTAGTTTTTTCAATACTTCAAAGATACTGTGTTCATTTTCAGCTGATAAAACACACGTATTGATGAAACTTTTATCCCAACAAATTCCACCAACCAAGTTGAAACATCTATGGCTTGATCTGAACGACTTTTGAGTCGGTGTCAGCGGTATCTGTAATCCCCATCTTTTGATCATATGGGCGCGCTTAGCATGCCATATATGAGTTGTCAACCAAGTGAATTCGGTTTGTCTTTTCATATATTTCACTTTCCCTCTTGGTTGTGGAGCTAGTTCATTGATTGAGGAAATGTCGTAAGAACCAATATTATTATTTAATTCGATTAAAGAATTATCATTCTGCTTCAACTGTTCATTCAATAACTTAACTCTTTGTCTTAATTTCAATTTACCCAAGGATGAGTCATCTGGGAGTTGTTTTATTAATTGAGCCTTTGTAGCTAATCTTAACAGATTTCTCAACATCTTAGTCCTGAACAATTCTCGACCTTTGAGTTTTTTCTTTTTAGTTACTGTATCATTTGCCATTTCACGTAATGCTCTGGATCGAAGACGCTTAGGGATACGTTTAACATTATGAGAGGCAGTTCTCCTTCTCAAAGTACGTGGCAACGATTGGAAAGTCCTAGTTGATGATGCAAACTTAGAGTTCAATTGGGCCTTCTCCAATTCGTTGATCTCGAACTTTCTTGATTGAAGGAATTCAGCTACATTCAATATACCATCTTTACTCAAAGCAGGATCATTTGTTTCCGAACGTATTTGGCGAGATTTTTTGAGCTTGAGCCTCTTGTATGACTTGGGATCAAGATCTCTGGAAGCCATACCACAGAAATAAAGGCCCTAATTGAATAATCAGCTAGAAATTAAAGAGAGAGGTAATACCTATTTATCAAGAAGAGTATAGAAGGTGAAAAAAATAAATATATCCGGGCATCTAACCGACTTTATCTATATCAGGAAATTTCCTAGAATAGTGTTTTTTCTTGGTTTTTTGAATCAATTAATTACTGACTGGATTTTTGTTAGACAGAGTCAAAATCAATTTCGATAATTGACGATAGAAGATAGGTAGAGATGGAAACAGATGCTTAAGGGTAGCTTTCTTGAAGGTCTGGCTTACAATTCAACCCATGAACAATAGACTGTATAATTTTGACGTAGCTACATCTCAAATTAAGTTCACCGTCTAAAATGATCGTTAGTATAGAATTAAAAGGTTCAGAGATTATATATCTGCTGCCCACACCGTAAAATAAATTTCCAGTCATAAAGCGATCAAAAAACACAAGAACAACCTTTCCTTCTTGTTTTAAAAGCTGGTAACGTTTATTCGTTCATAACTTATTAATTAACAATGGCTGACGTCGTATTAGGATCCCAATGGGGTGATGAAGGAAAAGGAAAACTGGTCGATTTACTCTGTGACGACATCGATGTGTGTGCACGTTGTCAAGGTGGAAACAACGCTGGTCATACTATTGTCGTAGATGGTGTGAAGTACGACTTCCACATGTTGCCTTCTGGTCTTGTCAATCCTAACTGTTTGAACTTGGTGGGTAATGGTGTTGTTATCCATGTTCCATCTTTGTTTCAGGAACTGGAGAGTCTAGAAGCCAAGGGTTTGCACTGTAGAGATCGTTTATTCATCTCATCTCGTGCTCATCTTGTGTTTGACTTCCATCAAAGAACTGACAAGCTAAGAGAAGCTGAATTATCTGATAACAAGAAATCCATTGGTACTACTGGTAAAGGTATTGGCCCAACTTACTCAACTAAGTCTTCAAGATCTGGTCTAAGAGTTCATCATTTAGTTAATAGCAACCCAGGTGCTTGGGAAGAATTTGAAAATAAATATAAGAGATTAATTTCCACCAGAAAACAAAGATATGGTGAATTTGACTATGACACTGATGAAGAATTAGCTCGTTATAAGAAATACTCTGAAATCTTGAAGCCTTTTGTTGTTGACTCAATTGACTTCATCCATAAAGCAATCGCCCAAAAAAAGAAAATCTTAGTGGAAGGTGCCAACGCCTTGATGTTAGATATTGATTTCGGTACTTATCCTTATGTTACCTCCTCCTCTACTGGTATTGGTGGTGTCCTAACAGGGTTGGGAATCCCACCAAGAGCTATCAAGAATGTTTATGGTGTGGTTAAGGCCTATACTACAAGAGTTGGTGAAGGTCCTTTCCCAACTGAACAACTCAATGCCGATGGGGAAGCTCTACAGACGATTGGTGCAGAATTTGGAGTTACTACTGGTAGAAAGCGTAGATGTGGTTGGTTAGATTTGGTTGTATTGAAGTATTCTACTTTAATCAATGGATACACCTCATTGAACATTACCAAGTTGGATGTTTTAGACAGTTTCAAGGAAATTCAGATTGGTATTGGTTACAAATTGAATGGTAAAACTCTGGATTCGTTTCCTGAAGATTTGATCGATTTAGGAAATGTTGAAGTCATTTATGAAACTTTACCAGGTTGGAATACGGACATCACTAAAATCACCAAGTATGATGATCTACCAACAAATGCTAAAGGATACTTGAGATATATTGAAGAATACCTAGGTGTTCCAGTTGAATGGGTTGGTACTGGTCCAGGTAGAGAATCTATGTTGCATAAAGAAACAAAATAGATCCGATACTAGATGATTTATTTACTATTAGAATGTACTTCGTCACCTTGCTTTATAAATGTGAGTTCGTATTATTGTTATGTTAGTGTTTTTTTATAATGTAGAAAATCTATAGCTATGCCTTTTTTGTAATGGGTTTTATTTCCCCCTTTTTACTGTTTTTTGCCTAATGCTCTTGTTTCTTATACAAGTTATAATTATGATACATTAATTCAGACTTTGTCAGTTCTTTTAATGAATCAGGTAAATAAATCAATCGTCCAATACCTTCGCTCCGTTCATTGTTCAAGAACTTTGTTGAATACAATAGTTCCCATTCATTCTTATTACTGATCTCTTGACTGATTCCCAATTCCAAGTCTTCATAATTTTGATCAATATCAATAAAGTAATCGCACTGCTCGAACTCAGTGATTTTCCCAGCATCATATATATTCAGATTATTCATTCCAAGAGGTATCTGACTTATCGCTTCATATTTATTAATCTCCTCATCAAAATCGCCAGGTAATAATCCATTAAACCCTGATTGTACAAATCTCAACCTTAAATTTCTAGGTAAGAAAAATGAGCTTGGATAACGGTGCCATTCTCTACCAACACATAGATTTCCTGTTGCATTTGTTGGGATTTGTGAATAAACCTTCAATGGAGCGATATAGTTTGTTGATAATGATATTGTTCTTGATAATGAGACAGATAGTATTGAAACTCCAATTAGAAAGTTGGTTGTATAATACAATATCCTTTTGAATTGATTATTTTTAATTATTAGTGATATGATAGCCTTCATTATTATGGAGATGTAAGAAGCAGTAAAAGCAGCTGATGAATTTATTAACCCATAAATTGGATATAAGAATCGTTCTTCTTTATGTGGTTGATTGAAGAATATCAACAGCCAGATACCTACTGGAGACAGTAATCCGACTCCAAGTCTGATTCTATTTTTAGAGCTAAATAGAACTAAAACACTCAACAAACTTAACACGACTATGACATTGAAATTCAATAATAGATTCTGAATATAATAACTCAAATCCTCCACTCCAAAAATGTTTGGGCCTGTATCTTCATCAGCATTCAGGACGTTATAAAGAACAATATTCAAGGGAACGATCACAGTCTTTCCATAAAAGAAATGATCAATTTCCATAATAACGACTAGATAAATCCCACCAATGAAAATAGACCACGTCACATATCTTTTGAACTTCACTCCTGGTAATGTATCAAAAAGAATATAAATCATAGTAGGTACTGCTAATACCAAAGCAAAAGGCCATCCAACAAGCCCACCAAT
Organism: Xingzhongia hampshirensis; assembly: GCA_003706765.3. Taxonomy (NCBI): domain Eukaryota; kingdom Fungi; phylum Ascomycota; class Saccharomycetes; order Phaffomycetales; family Wickerhamomycetaceae; genus Xingzhongia; species Xingzhongia hampshirensis. The sequence goes on from PPXL03000020.1 coordinate 60,692, forward strand.
CAAGAACCAACTAGTTATTAGCAATGCGCTTTTAGTGGAATGAGTGGAGCAGTACTTTATAAAGTTTGAAGTTGCTAATAGTGTGCAGTTCATAGCCAATGATGAAGGGAGAAGTGCTACACTAGCATGATACATCCCGGTGGATACCATCGAGAAGAGAATAAACCAATTGGCAGCAACGGTGCTGATGTGTTTGTTTATCGACTTGAATAAATGATACTCTGAATAGACAGTGAAAGAAGCGATGAAGATTCTCAACAAGTAGAACACAGGAGCAGGAGCGAGCGAGTAATTGTCAATTGCATAGCTGAATGGTTTGATGAAGATCGCATAAGGCAGTAAATAGGACCATGATCTAATAGCAAATTCAGGTGAGTACTCCCATGTTTGTTTACCAAAACTTCTGACAAGGAAGTTGAGTGGCTCATAGTAGTTGAACACCTCATCACAATCAGGAATGAGAGAGAAAAAACAGCATAACAGACGTGATACTATCAGTAGAAATAGAACTGGTATCATTTCATCAGCTGGTGTGTGAATGTATGTTAGGGTACTGGCGATGATGTTGTAACCTGAAAAATTACATGAAAAATATAGAAATTATCGTAATAATTAGATCATAAATAAATAGATTTGATGATGTCAATAAATATGAATAAATAGAAATCACAAAAAAATGTGATGGGGTTATTCTTTATCCACCCAGCTATAGAAAGGAACACGTCTTTTGCCATCATTGTAGACACTCTTGCCAGCTTCCCAGCCCTGGACGTTTTTCATAATCTCAGCTTCTCGGTCTTTATCAGCAACAAGTCTTCTATAATTCATTCTGTCATCCTCTGCCTGAAGCAATGGAGTCAAATAGATTCTACTCCAATTCTTTTCTCTCATCAGCTCACGGCGTTCCCGAATTCCACTGATAGCTCTGTACCAACCATAACCTACAAACCCACCAATAATTAGTAAAAACACTTTAGGGGTGAAACCACGTGAGGGCAAGTTACGACGCCACTGAATTGGCTCGTAGCCCCCAATTGGAGGAAGGTCTTGAGCCATGATAAAAAATTCCAATAGCTATATCAATATATATCTATGTATGTTGATTTTTGATCAAATATATTCGCCAACAAAAGCACTTATTATATACTATTCTGTGGAGAAAGGGGAATCAAAAATGGCTCCTGTTTATTATTATTACTTGGTGTTTGGATGCACTTTGCTTATGTAATACTTTGTTTATGTAATCCTATTGTGGTGTTCGGATGTTCTTTGATTTTTTGGTCTCTTCTCGTGATGTCATTTTAGAGGGAAATAATACAGTTAAGAAGATTAGACTATGTCTTGTTCAGTTGTCCTCTTTATATTTTTAGTTGAGCATATACAATAGATTTAGAGGATATCATTATGCCTTCCAAGTTAAGCACACCGCAGCAAATCCGAGATCTATTGGACTCCTTTGACAATTTTATTTTCGATTGTGATGGGGTTCTTTGGTTAGGAGATCATTCAATTCCCGGTTCAATTGAGACTTTAAACCTATTGAAATCATTGAACAAGCAAATTATCTTTGTAACAAATAATTCAACCAAATCAAGAAGTCAGTACATTTCCAAGTTCCAAAAGTTTGGCTACGATGCTAAAAAGGAGGAAATTTTTGGATCAGCTTATGCTGCTGCTACTTATCTAGAGCATTTTGTTAAATTGCCAAAGGATAAAAAAGTTTGGGTGTTAGGCGAATCCGGTATCAAAGAGGAATTGAAAGAACTCGGTTTTCAATGTCTTGGCTGTGATGACGAAAGACTAGATTTGAAGTTTAGTGCTAATGATACTCCGTTCTTACCAATTGATAAAAGCGTTGGTGCCGTTATTGCAGGTTTAGATACTAAAGTCAATTATCATCGTTTGGCTATTACTTTGCAGTACTTGCAACAACCAGACGTAAAGTTTTTGGCCACAAATATTGATTCCACTTTCCCACAGAAAGGGTTGATATTACCGGGTGCTGGATCAATCATTGAATCTGTTTCTTATTCATCTGGGAGAGTACCAATTTCTTGTGGGAAGCCAAGTCAAAATATGCTGGATGCTATTGTTGCAGACAAAAACTTGGATAGATCAAGAACCATCATGGTTGGTGATCGTTTGAACACTGATATGAAATTCGGCAATGATGGGAACCTATCAACTCTGCTAGTTTTAACTGGTATTGAAACTGAAGAAGGTTGTTTGAAGAGTGGTGTGCCTAAATTCTATGCTGATAAGCTGGGTGTCATTGTGGATTTACATAAAACTTTATGACTCCAATAGAAGTAACTATTATAAATATATTCAAACAAGAAAGATATGGTTGAGAATATCCTCTGATCGCGGTATGTTCACTCATCTTGTAATCACTTAAAACTCCATTTTAATCTTTGCAAAACGCGTGTAAAAATCAAAAATCAAAAATAATACTATATCATACATAGATCATATATAATAGACATATTTATACATATTTATAGCTATTTATTATGGTCAATTGTCCTATTTGTGGAATATCAGTGGCACTTAATAGTATTAATGATCACTTGGATGCTTGTGAGAATAAAAACTCAATAGTAAACCATATCAAAAGAAAATCAGATCCACAGGTTATTGATATAGGTGATGATGGGGATGATGAGAACTCTGAGCAGCCCCCTCTGAAAATGGCAAAACAAGAGACAAAGACGCCCTTGAAACAGCTTTCCAACCTTACTCCATCACCATCTCTCAATAAACCATCTACAACCAGTTCCAAGCCATATACAACTAATAAGTCCATCACGAAAGAGGAAGAAATTCAACAACTTCGTTCTCAACTGAAATTTCCATTGGCAGAACGATTACGGCCAAAATCTTTAGATGAGTACGTCGGTCAATCTCATCTATTAGGGGAATATGGAATTTTAAGGGGTTTCATAACATCAGATGCAATACCATCAATGGTTTTATGGGGCCCCCCAGGAGTAGGGAAGACAACCATAGCAAGAATAATATCGAAAACTACAAGGCAAAAATTCATTGAATTGAATGCTACTAACAGTGGTATTGCTGATCTGAAAAAGATTATGGAGACTACTTCAAAGGAATTTTTCTTAACTAAAAGAAAGACTATACTATTTTGTGATGAAATTCATCGTTATAATAAAACGCAACAGGATTTCTTCTTACCGTTTGTTGAAAAGGGTGATATTATTTTGATTGGTGCTACCACAGAAAATCCTTCTTTTAAGCTAAACAATGCCCTGCTATCTCGTTGTAAGGTCTTTACACTGAGTGAGCTCGTTGATAAAGAGTTGAATATAATAATTAACAAGGGGATCCTTCATATAAATAAAATGAGAAGATTGATTTTGAATAAGGGGTTATTAGTTTTCAATAAGAACTCCATTGATTTTCTCTCAAGAATGTCGAATGGGGACTCAAGAATGGCAATTAATTTGCTTGACTTGCTCGATTCTTATTTTCAATCAAACAGCATTCCTAATCCAATTACGGTTGAAATAATCAAACCAATACTCACGAAAAATTCTTTACTATATGACAGAAATGGTGATAATCATTATGATACGATCAGCGCATTTCATAAGTCTATTAGAGGAGGTGACCAAGATGCTGCTTTATTATACCTAGGTTTAATGCTAGAGGGTGGTGAAGATCCATTATATATAGCAAGAAGAATGATAAGAATTGCAAGCGAAGATGTTGGAATCTTAGATGATTCCTGTTTGCCATTTGCAATTGCTGCATATGAAGCAGTCATGAAAGTTGGATTGCCAGAAGCTGACTTGTCACTGGTTCACTGTGCCGTTAAATTAGCAAGAGCTCCAAAATCTGTGGAGATTTATAAAGCCTGGGGAAAAGTTAAATCGCTGATAAAGGAGAATGGAAACTTCAAAATTCCGTTGCACTTAAGAAATTCACCAACTAGGTTAATGGAGAATTTGGATTACGGAAAGGGCTATAAATATAATCCAGATTTCAAAGATGGGAAAGTTAAACAAAAGTACTTACCTGATGGATTGGATGTAAAATTCTTAGATGGGAAACACTTAGGTGATTTGGTTGATCCTGATCTGGATAAATGAAATAAGCTTTCTGTACGATATATATATATATGCATGTACATCTAATACAGGAGTTGGTTCTAAATTTCTCAACCTAAACTTAAACAATATACAAAAACTAACACTATAGTTTTTCATTATAATATTTCGATAGAACTTCTCTTGCTAATTCAAACTCTTCCCTGGCATTAGCCAAAGCTTCTTCTATTCCATCTTGCCATGTCTTCTTCTCTAATAACCCATCAAAGTCCTTTTTCAAACCATAATTCTGTATTCTTTCACACTGTTCTTGGATTTTGATCAATCCAAGACTCGCTGCAGAACCCTTCAAGTAATGTCCATATTGTGATAATGAGTTCAAGTCTGGGGAATCTTCTCCCAGTTCATTAGAAATATCCTTGAATGTAGTGTTTGCTTGTTCGATAAACGTCTGAATTAACGACTTGGAGAAGCCAGGTTCATCCTCATCCATCGTTACTAACTCATTGAATATTGTCCAATTTATGATCTCGCTCATAGCTTTGAAATTATTATCTGATCTGTAATTGATTATTATTCCCTGACTGTATATAATTACCCCCTTCAGTCAGTTTTCCATCCGAATTGGAACTAATGAATCACGAAATTTAAAAAGAGGCACTTCTTTAGTCGTAATTATTCATTTCTGATTCTGGCAAATTTTGGGTGATTATGTCATAATTTGGAATTTTAGACTTAATATGTCGCGCGTTCAATTCCGAAGAAACGTATGACTTTTTGATAGTAATATCTACAAACAGTTACAGTCTGATATTTCCTTTAATGATACAATAGTAGAGCGTTCATGGACCGGTGAATACTTATTATCTTTTCGGTTTTTTATTTCCCTTCATTTTATTGTTTGCCTTCGTTTTAACCTTCGGGCTCTCGAGTGATTTTGGTGATAACCCCTCCGCGACATTGGATTTCCTTCTTCTCTTAGTCAAAGTACTTTGACTAATATCTAAGTTTGGCACTTTTCTGATCAAGTTTTCCGAGGAATTAGATTCTTTATCTTCAGGCTTAATATCTTTAGTATCTTTTGCTTGATTTTGGCCAACGAACTCTTCCAGGGAATTCAATGGGCCTGAAACATTTGGACTTATAGAGAAAAGCATCAATGATCTTAGGTGTGCCATAACATCACTCACTTGCATAACTCTCATGACGCTTTCTTGTAGCCCAAAATTCGACATACTGTTGAAAACCTGATAGTTTGATCTGAATTTTGACAATATTTTCAATCTTCTAGACTCGGATTCTGTTTCCGATTCTTCTAATGTTATTAAAATGTCTTTCATTTTTTGTTCGTTCGATAGCAATTTTTCTAATGAGGGCCACTCGATACCTGGGACAAACACATGAGTCTGGAAATCTAGCAAATCTAATCTCAGTTGAGAATTCAATATCCCTTTCATATTACCATGAATGTTTACATAAGAACCATCTGCATAGTGATGAGTAAAACAACATCTTGGGCTTTCTAAATATGTAGTACCATTGGCCAATATATGAGTTCTCAACATACCTGGCTGTATTTCAATTCTTGTTACGCCTGATTGTATAATTGAGAAAAAAAATCTTGGGATAATGGGGACGTTGAACTCAAATTGCCTCGAATCAACGCCAGATTTGACAGAATATCTTAAAACTCCCACTTCACTAAAGTATTCCGTGATGATTTTCTTCCAATAAAGAATGTTTTTTGTGCTTTCTGATCTAACGCCAATCAATTCACAAAAATCCAAGAACTTCAAAGTTTCTAAATTAGACATCTGTTTTCGAAATTGACCCATATTTAGCCCAGGATTTACACCATTTGGCATCCCGTTGGGCATTCCGCTGGGCATTCCATTCGCCATCCCATTTGGTATCCCATTAACGGTAGAGTTTCTTGATATAATTGGTCTTTGTATAGGAGGGTTTGATGGGATTCTTATTTTAGAATCCTTGGGAGGTACATTAGACTGTCCCTGTACTTGTGGTGGTGGCGGTTGCTGAGATCCTGGTGGTGCTGAAGGCGGTGGTTGGGACCCTTGAGGTAAAGGTTGAGATTGAGGCTGCTGTTGGGGATTTTGTTGCTGAGGTTGAATGTTTTGGTTATTGAATGATAATTGTTGAGGAAATTGTCCTTGAATTCGTTGCTGTGTGTATTGTTGAGGGCCTTGTGGGACTCCCATTGGGTGGATTTGATTAGGTTGAGCCATATATTGTTGTTGCTGCTGTTGCTGTTGCTGCTGTTGCTGTTGTTGCTGTTGCTGTTGCTGTTGCTGTTGCTGTTGCTGTTGCTGTTGCTGTTGCTGTTGCTGTTGTTGTTGTTGTTGTTGTTGTTGTTGTTGTTGTTGTTGTTGTTGTTGTTGTTGTTGTTGTTGTTGCTGTTGCTGTTGCTGTTGCTGTTGGATAGTTGCATAGTGTGCCTGTGCTTGCAATGCATTCATCTGCTGTGGATACATATTCATTGGCCTGAAATTCATGTTGTACTGCATTGAGTTCATTGGCATATTATTCATGTTTTGGGGAATATTGCCCATAGGCTGTTGTTGGTGTTGATGCTGAACTGGGCTAGTGGTAACCTTTAGTGGATCCTCATCATTAATAAAGTCGTCAGTTATATGAGCACCGTTTCCCAAGTTCTTTGCTTTCTTGGACATAACAATTGTCACAGATCAATACTAAACTCTTGATAAATCCAGTGAAACCTTCAATCAAAACACAGTTACAAGCAAATTTTCTTCCAGAAAAGTACCTAAAGCAGATTTTAGTTGTAGTCAATGCCTAATAACTCTTCAATAGATCAGATAGTCCAAGGATTTTTTTACTTTTTCCGTGATTTTAGTAGTTTAATTGGTTTTTTTGTTATTGTTTCAAGGAAAACTCGACGGGGGAAAAAAGGGAGTTACGAAGCGATGGCAATTCACTAAATTATAGCGCCTGCTCAATACAATATGATAATTAACAAACAAACACACGACTATACATAATAGCATATGCTCAAAGACAAAAGAGTTCTAATCGTTTCTGATTAGCGGTTCAGGAACTCTCAATTGGAGCTGATCTTTCTTGGAAACCCAAGTGAATAACGCTTCATGTTGCAACTGCGGTCTTCTTGGTTTTATTAGTATGGACTGTTCATCCTCCGCTATAGTAGAGGCGTTTGCCTTCCCTGCCCTTCTTTTCAATAGTTTATTGATAGTGTCTTGCTTCTCTTCTTCGAGCTTCTTCTCTGTGAAGTTTTTTCTCTTTCTTGCTATTTCTGCTTTTCTCAATTGATTCTCCTCCTCCGTAAGAACCCTTCTCTTTTGAATATCGTTGCTTAGTGCTATCAAGGAAGAGTCGCTCTTCACTTCCGGAATATCTAATAGCTTAGCACGTTGTCTTTCAGTCATTTTCGTAACATCAGGCTTATAATCAACCTCGTCGTCCGTAGACAACCCTTCATCATCTAAAGCTGGAGTCACTATTATATCCTCACTTTCGGAATACTCATCTGGCTCTATGTAGTTGACAGAGTGAGTTTTCCTAGATTTATTGTTTCTTTTATTCTCTTGTTTCTTTTGTGGACGACCACTGAACTTAACATCAGATTCACTATCAGATACTACCGTTTTTTTAGTGCGTGCAGGTAGTTTCAGTTTAATGTTTGTCTTTTTAGGTTTGGGTTCCTCTTTAATATCTTCATCGTCATCAAAATTCGCATCATCATCATCCGAATCCTCATTCCCATATTCGTCATCCAGTTCTTCTTCATCCTCGTCGTTATCATCATCTTCTTCTTCTTCATCATCACCGCCACCATCTAATTCGCCATTCTCCAACTCTTCTTCCGAATCCAATTCCTCTTCCTCTCCATCTTCCTCTAATAACATTGCTTCATCTTCCCCCACACTACTCAGCTCTGAATCAGACATTTAATCAGCTTTTATTCGACACAAAAAGACCCCTTTGCTACCTAGCTTTGAAACATTAAGAAGAAGTACTGTTGATGTTTGCCCATATGATATAAAAAGTAGCGTCCGTGCACCTAACCTCTTGAATAAATCACGTTTTTTAGTATCAGATAACATGACATCAAGTGGAAGCCCTAATGAGGTTAATAGCCACACGTGCAGGGCAGGCATACCCAAAACAATGCAATGAAAAGAAGAATCAAATAAATTTGTATTGAGGCAAAGAAATAACCAAGACTTTTACACTGTAATTTGCTGATTGCACTACCGTTTCTCATAATGAGCAGTTATAGTCATGAGGATTATGAGGACTTCGAAGATATAAACAACGAGTCTTCCCAGACATTCTGGTGGCACTATAAATACCACATTCTATGGCTAATCTCTGTGCCTCTGTTAATCTACGTATTCATTTTCTTGCCTGCTAGCTCTCCAGCTTTGGTGAGTCTTCCTCTGCTCAAGAAATATGATGATCTGAACATAAGTCTGAAATCTCTGCCTTTCAAAAACGAAGGAATTTCCGAGCATGAGGAGTATTTAACTCATAGTGAGGATGACGCTGCTGAAGACAAATCAAGAATGATCCTGATAGGTGACGTGCATGGCTGCTTCAATCAACTGCTACAGCTGCTTGAAGAATGCTCATTCGATGCCCAAGAAGACCAAGTTGTTCTACTGGGTGATTTTCTCTCAAAAGGTCCAGATTCCCTAAAGGTTCTGCAGTACGCCATGGATAATAGCTTCAAAGGTGTGTTGGGAAATCATGAGTTGAATATTCTTTCGAAATACAACAATTTCCACAATCTGAAGTTCCTTGATAAGGAAGAATTCCAGTTGGAAAAACATGTTGGAAAATTCGATCAGGAATTATATATTGCCCGAAAACTGACTGAAGATCAAATCAAGTACTTGGTTGAACTACCATTGGTTTTGGGATTAGGCCCTGTTCCTTTCCAGAATTCCCAAGACGAGTTTGTTAATCCAATGAATGGAATTGCTGTACATATCTCAATAGATCCTAAGAAATCACCCTTCAATCAAAGCGTCAGCGAAATGCTCGACATTGATAAGCTTTGGTTTTCTGAATACAACTCATACGAAAAGAGAATCTCCAGAAAAAACAGAAATATCGTTTATTATGGCCATCATTCAAGTATTGGTTTAAACATAAATAAATATACAAAAGGTTTGGATTCTGGATGTGTTTCAGGAAATCAATTAAGCGCAATGGTTATTTGGAAGGAGCAGTTTGAAGATAAAATTGTTTATAAACAAGAGTTAAAACAAGTACAATGTGGCAAAGCCTAATATTCATACCATCATTCATTCGTGTCGACTATAAATGTAAAGACTGATGAGGCAGAGTGAACAAATTCGCGTATGTAGTTAGTTAGCCATTGTGTCTCTCTGTCTCTCTTTTGATAACGATTTCTTTACTTAACAAGAGTCTCAAATTATCATTTATTGGACTTTTACAATCTTCTCTATCAACAATCCCAACCATTTGTCTAAATTTTAAAAATAATAATTCGGCTCTTGTTAATAGATCATTCAAATTAAATGTCATTGTTAAATCATTGAAGTACTTCAATACTTCGTCAAATGCTGTTAAGTGATCAATTACAATCTTTTCATTTTTTTGTAAGATTGCAAGCGCAATAAATAAATGAAACTGTGATGAATAATAATCTGTCCATAAAATTTCCCATAGTCTCATAACATCATTGTACTGAAATTCACGCTTATACCATACTAACAACATCCGGAAAAAGAAGAATAAATTATTTGAATCACACTTTTCCAAGTGGATATATAAATCTGGTAACATGAATTGAACTAATTCATTTAAGGTATTCATTTGGTCTTTCATTCCTGATTGATCCGCAAGAAAATTTCTCTCCATTCTATCCATGAATTTAACAAATGACCAGAAAGTTAAACACTCGTCTTGGTATGTAATGTATAATGGAGATAATAAATCTGACATTCCCTGGACATATCCCAATTTATCATTAAACTCATTAAAAGATAATAAAATCTCTCTCATTGATCTCAGATGAGGATTTCTTAAATTAGAAACATCATCATCAGAATTTTCGTTATCACCTTCACGATTTTTGAAAATATCTAGATTTCGATCAGTTCTTTGAATATCTTTTTCAATTCTGAATTTTTGATCCTTAAAATAATCATCTCTTAATAATAAATCAGCAATGTTCAATTTCCACTTGAATTTATATTCGTCGTATTGTTTTCTCAGAACTATTCTTAATTCTTTACGTTCCTGATATGACGAATCCCATGGATAAACTCCCAATAAAAATAGCCAAGCTTCACCTCTTATAGTTTCATTCAACCCGCCATGGAAAATTCTATCTTTAACCTCATTAACAGTTAAATTTAAACTCCCAGTATGGTCAAACATCTGATCCCATTCAACTTTACTAACTTCCCTTGAACGCTCGTGGGCAGCTAATATGTCCTCTGGAAGTAACTTATCAAAATTTATACCCAATTCTTTTGATAAAAGTTCCCTAGATTTATGATCCAAGATGATCTGTTTTCTGGTTTTTTCGGCTTCTTCTTGAACACCCATTGCCCATTTAGCTAAATAAACCCTTGCTGTGTCGAATTCTTCATAAGTTCTCTGTACTTCCGGATTTTTAAGAAACTGACGCACGGCAGATGGACTATCATCGATTGCTTCATGTGCTCTTTTCCTAGCGTAATTCGTAATTTTTGCCAATGCTTCCAAGACAGTCCATCTACTATCGTTGATGAATTTATTGACATTGAAAGGATTCTTCTTAGCGTCGCTTTTAACGTTTGTTGGACTAAAGTTGTTCAAGTCTTCCAAAGTCGGATTAACAAGAATGATACTTGCCTCAATTGTAGATCTCTCCATAACACAATGGGCTTTTAGCTCCTCGATAAAATGTAATCCTCCCCAAAACAAATCATTTCCATTGAATGGTTCAAAATCTTTTTGTTTACGCTCTTCCTCCAGTCTGGTACTAGGGCATTCATCGTCATGAAAGAACAATACAGGCAATTTCTCGTCATTTCTAGAGTGCAACACAATGCTCCCATACCACCATCCAAGACTTGGAGGTCTCGTCTGAACACTAAACAACTCGGCAATCAACAAAGAAAAGCTAAAGCTCCCATGCGAACTAGGCCTTCTGATTAAATACTCGCCCATTGGAGCACCACAGAGCATATCAACCTTCTCAAACAAAGTTAACTCATCGCCCTTCACCTGCGATTCTGGGCACCAGCCAATGACTATCTCTTTATCAGTGGCGCCTGTATCACGAACCAAATATAGAAAGCCACTAATATTTTCCTTGGAATTCCTCGTGGGATGCACATAGACCTTCGATTTAGCATATATCAAGTTAGTCCTTCCAGCAGACATTTTACGTGTTTATTATAATCGCCCAAGTGCCCTGCTCTGTTTATTAAGGAACAGGGAGCAGAAGTAGTAAGAAACAATCTCATTGTTTTTACACCGCTTAAGCGTTTAACTCTATTGGTGTCCAGATGTGTCTAAAAGAAGAAGATCTATTAGCAATTGGATCTATAATATAAATTACTATTATTCTTTTTTTTGGTAGGCATTTAGTCGGCTCTTCCCTTCTTCTCATCTACCTGTATTTTCTTCTCTACTGATGGATTTTTACTTCTTTGCTGTGTGTTTATAATAGAGTCTTCAATGCCATGTCCTCAACTTACTCTTCATGACACCACCACACCCACTCATCTATAAGTATTCTCTCCATCGCAATTGACGAATTTCTCTAGAACAAAAGGTATATTGCCATCAAAAAACACAATCAACGTGTTTTTGCGCTCCTCTATCTCTATCCACCTACCTATCTATCTATCTCTCTTAGATTTACTTTTTCTCTTTTCACTTTATACTTCGAGTGCTCTTAACAAAAGCAAAAAAAATGGATGTGGTGTGTCCGGAACAGCACTTTAAATAAGTAACCTTACACAGACACGATGACAAAAGAAAAGCACTAATTACGGTGCACATCCAATCTGTTCGAGCCCGTCTATGTTGATGTTGTTTTTGGTTCGTTCCCCGCAAAAGCCATTTCCTTCGCGTCCAATTTGACCAAATGCCCTATCACCTCTGCTTCTTGTTGGCTTGTCATGTCTGTGTCTTGTAAATCAGCCCAAATGTCCGATACCAAGAAAAAGAAAAGACAAAAACCGGAAAAACCTTTACATATTTTCTTTTTTGACTTGTTATGGGACACATCACTACACAAAAACGTCAATAGAACTACGTAATAGTGAAGCAATAGTGAGAGGATTCGACAAGAAGCGGTGGTATTTTTAGTTCAGAACACAAGATATGTTGTGTGTATGTATATAAGTAGCAGTATTCCTTAGAAACAGTAGATCGTTCAGCCATGATGTAAAGATTTATAGTATAAAGAAAAAGAAAATGATCCCAACAAGAGTTTTGAGAAGCTCATTGAGCCAACTACCACATCGTGAAACCATCTCGATGGCATATGATCTTCACATGCCACAGCTCACGCTTCAACAAAACCACAATGCCAATGAAAAAGAGCCAATTTTGTTTGTTCATGGTATATTTGGCTCTAAGAAATCTTATGCTTTAGATTCCAAGCTAATTGCAGATAGTACCCATACCCCAGTATACACAATTGATTTAAGAAACCACGGAGAAACTGGACACGCACAACCTTTCAACTATGAAACATTAGCACAGGATATCAAAGAATTCTGTTCTGTTCATGATTTATCCAAAATCAAATTGGTTGGTTATTCGTTGGGAGCCAAAGTTTCCATGCTCACTGCTCTAAGATTTCCTGAATTAATCAAATCCGCTGTCATCATTGACAACGCACCCGTTAAACAACCTCATATCGAAGTTTACATGAGACAGTATGTCAAAAGCATGTTACATGTTTTGAATGAAGCCAAAATCAGAGCTGACGACAAGGATTGGAAAAATAAGGCTTCAAACTCTATGAAAAAGTTTTTGCCAAATGGCGTTATTAGAAAAAACTTGTTAGTGAACTTGGTTAACAAGAAACCAAAAGATTTTTCCTCTCCTGTTATTGATTTTGATGATGGCTATATCCAATTCTTGAATCCAATCCGTCAAATGGAAGAAATGGCGGTGAAAGATGTAGCTGATTGGCCTGTGGAGTCCACTTGTGGACTAACATATAATGGTCCTGTTAAATTTATCAGAGGTTTGAAATCACCTTTCATAAACAAGGAGGGCCTTACAGCTATCAAGGACCATTTCCCTAAAAATGAGTTCATCGATGTCAATTCTTCTCATGATATCTTGGACCAAAGACCTTCAGAATATGTCAGAATAATCACAGATTTTTTCAATTTGCATAGGTACCAATCAGTATCTGATCATACCACAATTGGAAAACAACAAGTTTCGTCTTCTGAAATGAGCACTTAAAGATATCCATAGGAAATAGTTGTCTTCAATATTCATAGTCTGCTGACTACACTAGAACTCATCTTCTTTTTTTGTTCTGGTCTAGTTCGAGTTCTTTCATTACTCATTACTAACTTCAATTCTCTTGTCCACTAAATCTCCAATAATCTTTGATATTTTTTTGCACGATTTTCTAGTTTTAATATATTCAAACAATTTTTTGGTTCTTATTCACTTTTGACATTTCATGTTTCAAGGAATCAAGCAAACCAAAATGGGGTTAATAAAGCCTTTCAATTTGATTGTAGCCACTTATAAATATCATAAGAAAGTAGAATAGTAGATTCTGTAACTAGTACATCATATGCAGTGGTTTGTGTGTATATACAAGTTCTATTCATTTGCAAGCTTTTTTTTCTGAATATGATACTGTTTCAAGACTTCATCACTAACAGTACTAGGACTCTCCACAACAAGATCGGTACCGTTTTGAGTCTTCGGGAATGCAACAACATCCCTAATGCTTGAGCTGCCAATAAGCATAGCACACATTCTATCAAATCCAATGGCTAATCCAGCATGAGGTGGACATCCTAATGTCAACGCCTTTAACAGATGCCCAAACAGCCTGTCAGGGTCTGCAACTTTCAGAATTCTCTCAAATATATATCGCTGTAATTGAGAATCATGAACTCTTCTTGATCCACCACCTAGTTCAACACCATTGACAACAAGGTCATAATGCTCACCTTTGACAGACAACGGATCAGTTTCCAATCTTGTATAATCCTCGGGTTTCACCATAGTAAATGGATGATGAGTAGAGATAATCTTATTAAAATCATATTTTGGATAAGGTGTTTTCAAGTCTGTATTTATCTCGTCTGGATTGAAAAGTGGGAAATCTTCTACCCAAACCCCAACGAACTTCGAGTCACGTCTCCAATTCTCTGGGAACTCAGATATTGATAATTGTCTAAACCTACCTAATGGAGTTGGATTCTCATAAGAAATTTCAGCACGAGTAGATCCAGCAACAACATCACCTATCTGTAGATCCAATCGTTTTTGAATGGTTTCAATATCATAAAATTCGGCTATTTTGGAGAACTTGGTATACCAAGTATCTTGATCCTCTTCTGTTTTGATTGGAACAATGATTGGCTTTCTATTTTTATACTCATCGTTATCAAATAGTTTCGATGGCAGCTTGCTCTTTCTGTCGAATGCATTTCTCAATACGCAAACTTCAAAAACTGGGAAATCGGGATTCTCAATAGCTCTGCTATACCCTTCTAGGTTCTCGATTGTAATTGTGGATCTCAGATCCGGCTTATCAATTCCGTATTTACTTAAAGCCTCATTGTACGATAAATGAGCCAAGTCACCTAGCTTAACACCACTCATACCAGATATAGTATGGATTTTTTGATTTGCAACAACCTGCCATACTTTTTGTACCATCCTCTCCACAGTATTTTGAACATCTGTAGCATCCGCAAATGACATCTCCAAATCAATTTGTGTGAATTCTGGCTGTCTATCAGCTCTCAAATCCTCGTCCCTAAAACATTTAGCGATTTGGAAATAGTTTTTCACTCCACTTGCCATTAACAGTTGCTTATATTGTTGTGGAGATTGTGGCAAAGCATAAAATAAAGAATTTCTTCTCGTTGGTACTAGAAATTCTCGTGCACCTTCCGGTGTTGATTTGAATAATAATGGAGTCTCAATTTCTATAAAGCCCTGTGCACTAAGTTCATTTCTTACCGTCTGTGCAGCTTGTGCCCGACACTTAAGAGCATTTTGATAAAATGGTAATCTCAACTGCAAGTATCTATATTGTTGTGGGAAATCAGTGGCTTGTTGTGATTTCAAACCTTCTAACTGAGAATTCAAGACATCGCTTGAGTTTAAGGTCTGAAAATCTGAAATATTCAAATCCCAACGAACATCCTTATCTTCATCATTTCGAGAATGCCTCTTTGTGACGGTCCCTGTGATAACAACGCAGTCTTCTATTTGAGCAGATTTGATCAGCTCTACAAATTTGAGTTCTTTGGAGATTATCTGTGTAACATCTCCATCAAAATCTCTTAATGTTGCAAAAACGATATTTTTACCCATTTTCTTGGGCTTTTTGTCAATCCATCCAGATATCGTTACTTTTTTATCCCAAAGTGACTCAATATTAGAAGACACATTCTGGATAGTATGTGAATGTTTCGGGAATGTGACTATAAAAGTAAAGTTAGTTATTCAATTTTCCTACCAAGTTTAGTAAAAACTCACATTTCGGAATGGTGACCTCTTTCGGTGGAAGCTGAATAAGAGTTCTTCGAAAATATGGTCCACATAGTGAGTCAAATCTGGATATTTTGGCACCTTTCAGCACTCTAAGCATTTTTAAGATACCAAACAAGTTTTCATAAACTAAAAGTGTTCTCTTAACCTGAAAATGAAATATAATTGAATTGATATTACTTGGATCAACGAGATTTCAAAAAATAGAACAAGTTCGAGAATTTTTTATTATATCTGACTCAATAGTGCAGACATGATGATGATTCTTTAACTATCTTTCTTATATTGATATGATTATTTCCGCTCTGTTAAGCCACATTACTCCAAGTAATGTGTCTGCTATGGGCTAATGAAAAACGTACAGAGAGATCTAGCATGGTAAAATACACTCGAAGAAAGTTGTTCTGCAACTAAAGTGTAACCCAAGCTGTGGGTTTCCTACCGACGCACATACTTCTCACAGTTTCTTAATCTGATCATTTACGTTTCATGTAAAGAACTCATCAGATATTATATGATATTATATTGATCTTATAGCCAAAAAAAAAGGGGGATACATTTTTGGGTCTCTCACTAAAACAAAAAACGGAATTATGTTTCACCTACCTCCTTGCTACAACGGTAAATCAAAACAATTAGATCAAAAATTCTCTTATATACCCAAATGAAACAAAAATAGAAGATAATACGGTTAATAACTATGCGAGTGGACCTTATAATCTTCTTTCACAGTTGAATTTATATCTCCCACAGAATCTAAACTTCTTATCTCAACACCTTCCACCAAACTTTCCTCTGGTGGTGTAAACGTATAACCTGGGTCTTCGTGAAAGTTCTCCAGATCGGCTTTCCAGATCTTTGGGAAGAATTTACACAATAAGTAGTAAACAACACCAGACAAAATAATACCTGTGACATAGGAAATAGAGTATAGATAGACAGCGTTTTGCGGAATACTGGTGTTTCCAATAATACTAGCTAGTCCTGGTAAATTAGGTGCGATACCGCAGAAAAATGCAATAAAGAATGGGATATTGAACCCATGATAGAAACGATATGGTCCGTCAATCTTGTATAAACCTGGTAAATCTAATCTTCTTCCTCTCAAAACCCAAAAATCCACAATCATAACGCCAGAAATAGGAGCCAAAAACATGGAATAGCCACCCAAGAAATTAGAAAATGAGACAGCGGAATTTTGAATGTACCATGGGCAAATCACAATACCCAAGACCATACAAATATAAGCCCCTCTTCTTGGACTGATCCATCGAGGTAGCCATAAGGATAGATCGTAAGAGAACGATACTGTATTAGCACTAATATTAGTACCAATGATAGCAAAAGCCCAACAAGCAGAAGAGAAAAACTGGGCTGCTCTGTTTTCCCATAGTGCTTCAACCTGAAGTGGATTCCAAGTCGTGACACCATAAATAACTTGAGTAGCAGAAGTCACCACTATACCAAGAAACCCACATAAAGAGACCAGAATGACTAAACCAATAAATTGAGGCCACCATACGTTCTTTGGTGATCTAGCATATCTGGTAAAATCACCAATATTCAAAGCCAAGGTAGCCTTGGGAGAAATAGCGGTAACCATAGTCTTGAAAAACACAACAATAACAGGGGTACCATTAGTAATGTTATTACCCTTGTTGAAAATAGGACCAAAACCTTTTGCTCCATGGACAGCCCAGGCAAATAATACAATTCCAAAACTGGATAAAATGAAGATTTTAGCCAAAAACATAATACGTAATTGATTGACATTCATGTAAAGAACGGGCAATTGGAAAAGAATAAAGATGAAGAAGCACAAGAGCTCTGCACTAGTAACCTCCGCGTTCTCAGGTAAATGATTTTTAAAAGTTGCAAAAGAAGGCCAGATAGCCTCAATCATTGACTGGACAGCTAATCCACCTTGGTAACTCTGAGTGCCACACCAAATAACACAAACTATTCCTCTAATCGCAACAATAAAATGTGATCCAGAGAATCCTTTAGCAGCTCCACCAGTGGCTCTTGCTAAAATAGGGAATCCGATACCATATTTAGAGCACAAAAGAGCATTTAGCATTGCAGGAATAGAGACTATTATATGCCCGCATATAATAGCCAACATTGCAATACCAGGCGATAGACCAGCTGTGATACCTGAAGAAGCGACTTGATACATTGATATAGACATTGCCTCTGCGATCCAGAATCCCAAGATGCTATACCACTCCCATTTTCTCTCTTTTGAGTACTGTGGGACAGGGTCTAGATGTTTGTTGGAAAACAATAAACTGTCCGAGTAGCTCGACTCCTCCGGTTCTATTTTAAGTTTGTTTATAAGCTTTGTGAAGGACATTTCACGTAACTCAGGAGAGACTTAGCAACTAGTCATTGCGAAGGCTAGAATGGCTAGTTTAAATAGATTTTTTTGTCTCGAGACTTATTTATCCATTGGCACATTTTTGAAGCGATCGATAGCGGCGGATTTATCACCACCTTGGCTTTCGGAGAGCGTAACAAGAAACTCCGATCTCATTCATATACAAGGTCAAAAAGGAAGACTTTGACACAAACAGCACCTTATTGTTATGCGATAGATAAGATCGGCACTTTTAGATCTAACAAAGTGTCGCAGTCGCACTTCAAAGCTTTTACCAAATATGTTTGCTACAAAACGTACTCGTTCTGTGTTAACCCCATAGATTTGTTATTCCTGTATCTATATATAAAAAACATCCCTGAAAATATGCAAAATTTTGATTCCTCTATCAACCTTCAAGCCTTCAAAGCTGAATGCTACTCTTGTGTTCGGCATCACGTTTAAGATGATCAATTTGATGGCTAATGTCACTCAATTTCTCCACTCTAGCTTCTTGAGTTAGACCTTCATTTATCCTCAAGTGATCTTGTAATGATCTATATCTATTAACCTTGATGAAATCAGCAACGATTTTAGTAACTTGAGTTGGTACCTCATCAAAGACTAAATGATTTGAGTTCAAGTTAGAGATAGTATAGTTTGGGAAATACTCTTTGAGAGCTTTCAAACCATCTTGGTTGATGAAAACAGATCTAATACCCCTAATAACCCTAACTGGACCTAAAAATTGCTTGCCTTTGACACTTTCAGTTGGCCAAGAGGCAATTTCTTTCAATTTTTCACTAGAGAAATGGCGGACAGGAATGGTAAAGTTGATAGTATCTTCGTTGAATTCAGCATTGTGTTTTGGTTTTTTGTTGATGACGTTTTTCAATAAATACTGAACAACAGCGCCATCTGGTGCATATTTTCTGATTACTGAAGCAGCCTTTTCTCTCCATGCTTTATCACTCATTTTGATGTTATTGTTATTCAGCAAGTTGGTCAAACCTTTCAAAAATGCTTTCAAAAATACGACAACTTGGGGAGTTTCAATAGGGGCGTTATCAATAATCACACCAGATCTCACCAACTCAGGATGGTTCAACATGGTTAACAAACCAACTTTGGCACCCAAGGAAAATCCAACTAGATTAACTTTTTTGAATCCATGATCTTCGCAGAAATGAACTATATCATTAGATAGTGTCTGGTAATCTATCAATGGTGCACAATGAACTGAATCACCATGGTTTCTGAAATCAACTGCGTATACAGGAGTATGTGTGCTGTTTGCAATGATTTTGCAGTAATTACGATAATTCTTCTTAGAACCAAAAACACCATGCATAAACACAATTGGTTCATTCGATCTGATGTTTAGGTTTGGATTGACTGTTCGGTTAGGAACATGTAAGTCGTAGGCTAGCTTGATTCTGTTTTCCACGGGAAGTTCAACGAGTTTTTTCACAACTTGACTGAAGAGTGTCTTTGTAGGATACATGTTAAAGTGATATGATTGATTGAATATGAATATGAATATGAATATGAATGAAGAGTGTTTAACAATGAGATTACGTTACCCAAACTTAGAAACATGTCTTTCATGGAGACTGCTCTTCTTTTATAGATAACCGGCACATTAAACTCCATGAGAACCGACATAGGCTAGCCCTCAAGCTTAAACTCCATTTCGGCTTTACATGCGTTCTCGTAGCTGCTTGATTTTAGTTCATTTAAGCGGTTTTTGTGACAAAACTTTTCCGGCCTCTACAACCCGCGCACATAAAAAGGCGCATATTCGGATTTAGTGCAGTTTCTGCTGTTCTTTCTTCTATATATATACTTACTAGGTCCAAAGCCTGAATGCGTTTCTGGTGATGGTGGATCAATAGTTGGAAAAGGGGGTGTTGGTTTTTCTGACAAACTCGGTGTTCTGAGGCACTAGCTTGCTGTATTGCTCCTGTATCGTCTAGTCTTCTGCTCGCTACTTGTCACTGATTTTCCAGTATGGTCGCGCGCTTTAGGCGTAATTCTAGTGTAATTACTGCAACAAACAATAAAAGCCTTAGCTCTGATTCGTTTTCGATTTTACAAGAGCTCTTTATGTAATCCTTTTGAGTTGGAGGTGAAGGAAGACTTGTACTTAAAAGGGCAAAAACAAAACGTAGGCTAATGTGGTAGTGAGTGAGCGAGCGATGATGGATCGATACTTTTCTCTGTGTGGCTGGATTGATGTCAAAACATTAAGTTAGTAGTTCCATGATTTCGCGTATTTTCTTAACGTATCTGCTAAAATCCGGAGAATAGCCTTTCAGATACTATCAGTGTCATCCATTACAGGATTGACCTCTACTTTACTTTATAATCAAGTTTAAGAAGGCTTACTACACCAAGCCAAGCTTTGCTTATTTGAATAATTGTGAACGCTTAGTTATTACTGTGTGATTAAAAGTCAATATTCTGTGTAGTTTGTTGTGCTTCACCTTCATCCTCCACTGGGATCCCCCATTCTTCGATTTCAAACCTCTTTCTCCCATTTTTAAAGGCAAACTCACTCTTCATTATTAGCATTTGCCCCCTTTCACTCAAGTAAGGTACTTTATAGATATGTACAAGACCATGTTGAACTTTTGTGGGTTGATTGTGATAAGCCTTCTCCAAAAATTTCATCATTTCTTGATTGAAGGGCTCTAATTGCAATACAGCGTCAAATAAATTCTCAAACTGTCGAACAAGTGCAGTGTCTCTAGGATATAAGTCTAGGGGTAGAGTTACTGTAATCGCCAATGTGTTGTTATACTTTCTGGTGAAGGCCCTTAATGAATGAATGAATGGTAAAACCTCTTGAGGATGAGATAACTGTGGCGGATACATTGATGGATTCAGAAAGCTCGGGATGACTAGTCTAATGACTTTGCCTTTTTGATGACTTATTATACTTTCAATCTGTTTGAGAAGTGGTTTGAAACTGGTACCCAATGGCAGCGAAGTTACTTCATTAGATGCAGGACTTGGTGTTAAGCGAGTTGTGATGTCAAATTGATGATTGAAATCCTTGTGAATCTCATTATCTAGCTGTGTCATGTGCTGCTTATTCTTACTAGCATCATTCAATCCATATCTCCAGGCAATACGTAGATCACTATTTGGCGCACCTCTTACGGATGAGTTGGAATCACCCCCAATCAAGTTCTGCACTGATACTTTCTTCTCCTTCTCCAAGATCTTGAATTTTTTTATATCTTTACTGTTGCCTTTATATACTGCAGGTATTTCTTTGCTCCAGCCATTATTGGAGCTGATCACTATGATGTGAGTATTAGAGCTTCTGGGATCTAATCGGTTGTGCACTATGCCTTGGCTAACAAATGCTTTAGCGAGCACGCTACTAAAGTCAGTAGTACCACTCTCCTCAATCAATAATGATGAACCCAATGGAAGGCCCTGATGGCCCAAGATTTTATCCAGATCAGCACAGCCGGTCGATATAGTAGATATCGCATTTACAGAAGACGGTCTCACTCCAGGGTGCTTTAATTCTTCTTCCAGACTTAAATTCTTTGTTCCATTAGCCATTATTTCACCAGAATTTATTCTATTATTTTGACCACCTCTCAAGGGCAAAGGTGCCCTACCAACTGCTGCTAGAGGAGCTCTGCCACTGATATTTTGCATGAGCGCACCTCTATCTGAATTCCTCAGTCCCTCTGTTGGAACATCTCTTCCTGGAACAGTAGGAAGTGTTCTTCTTCCATTACTTAACACTTCTCCTCTCTTCCTAAATGACATTTCAAACAAATTGAAAGACTCAGTTTAGCTGAAGAACTTTGAACTAGCGAGATTAACTTAACTTTTAGTTGAGCGAGTTAACTCATCGCAAAATTCAAAAAAAAAAAAAAAAACATTTCCGGTTACTATAATCACGTGAATTTCCGGAATTTATATAAAATGGCATCCCATTCTGATCAGATGGCAAAAAACAACACAATAGAAGCTCATCGGTTAACAAGTCTAAAGTTTGTTCCAGCTTGAAGTGGTCTCATTCTCTGCCAATATGAGTCAAGAATATTTTAACCCAAAAGGTGATAACGACCAACAGAAGGCTGATGAAGACGACATAAAGACGCTGTTTGGAGATCACGCTTCTACTCTAATGTACATGCGTGACGAGGGTCTTCTAGAGGGCAGCACTGTCTTTGAAGGCGACGACTCGCTCCTGAAAATACCAATCCAGGGCTCGAGTCAGCATATGAGAACTTTATCAAATGAAAGGCACTTGAAGTCTCATGTCTCACAACTCTTGTACAATAACAATAGAATAGCTTTGGACAGGTCTATCTCATTGGGTGTACAAATCTTGGAAGAGTTGCAGGCTGAAAACAAAGATAGGCCAGTCTTCTATCCAACTAAGGACCTTCCAAATAGCCTGTTGAACAGCAGAAAAGCCCACCTGGCTCTGATCAGAAAAAATTCTGTCCAAACTGTTAAATCCTTGCAAAAGCAACCAGAGGAGGAGGAAGATGACCTAGAATCAACCCCTGATTTAAAGATTCTAAGATTGAATATCAGATTAGAAAACAACCAGGTTTCTAAACTAGATAAATCTGCAGTAGGTCAATTATTGGATGAAACAATAACGCAGGTTAGCAAGCACTTGTCGTCCTTGAAAGAAAGAATTGATGACACTTCTTCTAAAGTTTTTGTTACCGGTGACTTGAACTCAGGAAAGTCAACCTTCTGTAATGCTCTTTTAAGAAGAAGGGTTCTACCTGAAGATCAACAGCCTTGCACTACTGTTTTTTGTGAAGTGATCGACTCTAGAGAAAACAATGGTGTTGAAGAAGTCCACGCAGTTCCGATTGGATCGAAATATGATATGAAAAATGAGTCGACATATCGGATTTTCAGTTTAAAAGATCTTGAAAAACTTGTGGGTGAATGTGATAAATATAATATTTTAAAAGTTTATGTTACTGATAGAAGAAGCGTTGATAGAAGCTTATTAAAGAACGGTGTCGTTGATATCGCCCTAATTGATGCTCCGGGTTTAAATATGGACTCTTATCAGACAACTGAAGTTTTCTCAAGACAGGAAGAGATTGATTTGGTCGTATTCGTTTTAAGTGCAGAAAATCATTTTACTTTATCTGCAAAAGAGTTCATTGCTACGGCTGCGAATGAAAAGAAATTGATCTTTATTGTCGTCAATAGATTTGATAACATCAAAGATAAAAACAAATGCATGAGTAGAATATTGGATCAAGTCCAACAATTATCCCCAGATACCCATAAGGATGCTAGAGAATTTGTTCATTTTGTTTCTTCTAGTGGTATTGTGGATGGCCTTCCAAATGATGACGATGATCATCATGATGAAACAAACACTGGTGGCTCAGCTGACAATAACGGAAATAATAACAACAATGATGACTTTACTGGACCAGATTTCGATCATTTGGAGGAAAGTTTGCGTAATTTTGTTTTGCAAAAAAGAGCTTTATCGAAACTTCAGCCAGCTAAGACTTACCTCAATAATCTTTTCAAGGATGTAGAAGAGTTATCTACTATAAATCAGCGAATGTATCAGATTGACAAGGAGAAAATGACAGAAAAACTAAGTGAGATTTCACCCCAATATGAAGAAAGTTTGGTTAATAGTGTTACTGTTAATGAAAAAATAGAAAGTATTATCGAAAACATCTCACATGATGTTTACAACAATACAAGAAATATAATTTTGTCTACCTTGGATACATTTGATCATCCCGCCGTCCCTTATGATGGTATCTTGCAGTTATTTGAATATATTTCAAAGACTCAGAAGGCTATAACTAAAAACCTTCTAGATTCAGTTGCCCAAAGTGAAGATTATGCTCGCAAACAGACAAGTATAGGCGTTGAAAGAATCAATTCTTTAGGTAAAAAAGCACTTGGCGATGAGTTTGATAGTGGAAAGGTCTTCAGGGATGATTATATGTTCACAAGAAAGAAGGATACTATTTCGAGACATCTAGATGGTACTGTTTACATCTCGGATTTCTTTGATCCTTCATTCGAAGGATTATTGTCTTCTCTTGGGTTGAATAAAAAAACAGCTGATCAAGTTCTTGTTTGGAAAAATTCCTTTTACTCATTAGGTCTCTATGCTGTTTCTAGGGCGATGTCTACAGGTAGAGTAGTAAAAAACGTATTCCAGTATGGATCATTCTTCTCCTTAAAGACCTTGAAATTGTTAGCAGTTCCGGTTACCATTGGTGTTGGTATTGTCGCTGTCACTTATTTGATCAATGATATCCCGAATGCCCTTCCTAGGAAATTGGCTCTTAGAATTAAACAACAAGTGAAAGAACTTGACTACCCTCATGAGAACTCCGATAGAATCGCTAAAGAGTGTCGCAAAGTCTTAAAATATCCATCTAGAGAAGTTCAAAATGCTTTTCAATCTTCCCTGGATAAGAATGTGATCAAGAGAGGGAAAATTCTCGATGCTATCAAAGATGCTGATATTGCTTCTGCATTTTTTGGCAAAATTCTTAAGAGAGCAATTGACCAAAGAAGAATGTTAGACAATTTGGATCTGGAGTCACTACACTAATTTGTGTTACTGTATATAAAATAACGACATTAATGTATTTACTGAAAGCTTTATTTAGTAGAAACTTCTGGCTGAAATGTGCCAAACCCGCGAAATCGGAAATCCGAATGCAAGAAAATTAAAACAATCTTGAGGCCAGTAAAGTCAAGTTGATTTTATAGATCAGAACAACTTAGACTATCTCAAGTATATGCTGAGCAATACTTTGCTAGAATTTCCAGTAGAGATCTGGTTCAAAATATCTCTTGATCTAACTGTTACAGATTTACTCTCTTTACGAACTGCTAGTAAATGTCTCAAACACTTAATAGACTCTGATGTAATATGGAAGAGGCATGTACAATCCTGTTGGTTCAACTCTGAAGACTCTCCTCTAGAAAAGTTGAGAGGTATCTCAAACTTTTTTAGCTATTACATGAAAAGAAATAGGATTGACAGGGATATTTATGAAAGGTTAAGTGCTAACGACAATGTGTTATGTTTAAAAGAAGGTTGGGAATTAGTTGAAAGAGACGAGGAAATCGTTCCACTGCTAGTCAAATTGAAAGAGGATAAAACGAATTTATCAATAAGGTTCTATTCTAGTAGTATACTTTCAGCTATACGGCATATGCGTGCAGCAAAGTATATAGAATATTTGGTGAAGAATAGAAACCAAGCCATTTTATTTGAGGATATTCTATTGAAAATGTCTTATTTTGACAGAGAATTTGACAGATTAATACCAATAAGAAAAAGAGCTCTTGATGACATAATATCCTCTATTTGTAAATCTCCACTGTATGAGGATTGCAAAACTAATACTTCCAAAATGTTGTTTATAGCACAGATACTCTTCAAAAGGGTAGTAAGAGCAACGAAGTTGTCAGCTTATATTTCTGAAAGTTTTGAAAACTTTTCTATACTGAGATATTATTGTGGAGAGGTAAAAGGTACTGACCTAATAAAATTTTCAGTATTGCAAAAAATTGGCAGCCATTTCAACATTAAATGTCATATTAGCTCTTCATTTCTTGTTGTTACAGATGAAACATTCCGAGCAGGATATTCTTATATTTCCTTAAAGAATAATCGTATCAAAGTTTTCAAAATATCAGATATATTCACCTTCTTGAGAAGAAACTATCCAACCGACCCAATGCAAACACTGAATGACGTTACACGTCCAATGACTATCCAAGATCTCTTTCTTACACTTTTAAATTTCACAAGAACAAAATCCTTGGCAAAAGACTCTGGGTTGCTTCAAGGTTCTTCTTTCTATTGTAATGCGTATCCTGTCTCTTTAACACACATGCAATCAAGCCTTCAAGATTATTACGCATTATGCTATCACTCTGCATTTGGTGGTAATGTGAATATTTCCGACTTCTTATCTCTTGCAATGAAACTTCCATTTGATGCCAAATTTATTGATCAGTCATTACTTAGTAATTATGATGCAGGCTTCCAAGAAGAAGCTTTATTAAACTATCCGTTTCACAAAAAATTAGAAGCTTGTGATAGAACAAAACTCACCACGGCACCTCTGTTCTTCGTTGGTCAGCCTGTTTTACACATTGTTGGCTATTACTCTGTTATAATCGGCTATTATATTGGTGCAAATAATGATTTTTACTACAACCTATCCAATGGCATTGATGCTTCACAATCTAGAATATCAGCAGCTGATCTTACTACAGAAATACTGGATATTTTGACCAACGATTATGATATTGGGATTTTTTTCACAAAATTTGACACCAAGAAGAAAAGATTCATTACAACTGCTTCTTTAAGAAATCTCTACCCCAGTTTATGATTATTCTTCTTTAATATATGGTATCCATTACAGTAGTGTATATTTTGTTCAGTACATGTTTGGTGTTTGGGTGTCTTCTTTTATGACAGAATCAGTATCTTTAAACCAGCAAAAGCTTCTTAGTTTTGCAAGAGTTACTCTGCATTGCTCTTGTTATGGATCAATTGAAAGTTTAAGTCTTGTATCGTCCATTTCTATTGAGAGTCCATTTCTATTGAGAATTAAAGGAACTAAATACCTATTCAATTTTCAGTACAATAAAAAATATCAATTCTTCATTCGAAGTAGGTTCCCATATGTCTTTTCTGTAATGATTTTTTGAAGAACTAAATTGAGATGGATTAGTATTATAGTTTCTCAATGTATAAACTGATCAGTGCTTGATATTCTCCTTTTCTAAGATATTTGATTAGGAGTAGCCAAATGCTGAATATTTCATAGGCTCCAGGGTTTTATATCATTAGGTAACACTAAAAACCTTTAACATCCTAACACATTTTTAACATCCCGACACCATTTGTTTTTTCCACTAATAAGATCAGGTCTCTTCGCAAAGATACAAAGATTATTTAATCTCAGCAGAGTTGCGGTAGAACATATTCCTTCAAGTCCGAAAATTCTATATTTCTTGGTTTTATCAAACAAATAGCGCCATCTAGATTTCTTATTATACTTTTAGATGTCATTGCATCGTGTCTCTGTGAGGCATTGGTGATGGCGTTACATGTTCAGTAAGTACATACATTTCCCAATCAGGAAATTATACAGATATAAGTTCCTTTTTCAAGTTGATAGCCTGATAATTTAGTGACTAGAGAGTCGTAGTTCTTTAACAGGTAACTACTGTGAACATGTTTTCAGCTATCAGACTGATATTGATTGCGTATAAATTTACGAGGTTGTCTCTTCAAAGCCACACTTAGCGACTATAAAGGGCGAAAAATACCCTCGAATGAGAGCCAACTAGATACAATGTTTCTGTATAATGACACAATTCAAACAAAAGGCAAAAAGAGTAGCCATAATTGGAGGTGGTCCATCGGGCGCAATTTCCCTCAATACATTGGTTCAGGAATCTATTTTTGATAAGATTGTATTGTTCGAGAGAAAGAAAAATTTTGGGGGTACATGGAGGGCTGATTTGTCAAACGATGGAAGATTAGCAAGGCCGGGGCTTACTGAAAAACAACTGGATCCCACAATCGAAATCAGCAGCGATATACTTCGGGAGCTGGATGCTGGAAAAAAGGTTGTGAGACAGAAGAAGAAGCCTCAAAATGAACACAGATGGGTCGGTTCTGCAGCATTATACCCTTCATTGAGAACAAATGTGCCCGAGAGAATCATGGCGTTTTCTGATGATAAGAAGTTCCCTTTCTTGGATAATCCCGGTAATGATGAATTAACAAAGAGAGAAGCTGTGGAGCAATATGTTGTCAATTATATTGTTAATAATAAGGAACCATATGTAGAGCTGAAGACTAATAGCTCGGTGGAGAGAATCATTAAACACAATGATAAGTTTAGGGTTTATTGGAAAACTGATAACGGTGGTGATGAGGAAGAATGGGGCTGTGATGAGTTTGACGCAGTTAATGTAGCTACAGGTCACTATAATGTTCCAAAAATCCCATATGTGAAAGGGATAGAAAAGATTGATCCAAAAAAGATACTGCATTCAAAGGGATTTATTCCGAACGAGTCATTCAGGAATAAATCCGTTATTGTCATTGGTTCGAGATCTTCGTCAGTGGATACCGTGAGAGAGATCAAAAAATTTACTGATAATGTTGTTTGGTCTGTTAGGTTGACAGATACTGCTTTCAATGCCCACAAGGACGTCAATAATGAGAATAGAACTCCTAGACTGCCTGTTATAGAGGAATACAAAGTCAATGGCGATGAGATAACCGTTTTATTTGAGAATGGGGAAGAATTGAAAAACCCAGATTTCATCGTATATGCGACAGGCTACCACTTTTCCTTCCCTTTCTTGAATTATCAGTATCCTGACTTGACAGTTGACGGCATCATCATTCAAAATCTTTATCAACATACGTTTTTGATTGATGACCCACTACTTTCATTCATTGGTACTCCAATTGACGGCATGAGCTTCAGAGTCTTTGAGATTCAAGCGATATTGAATGCTAGGTACTTAGCTGGGAAGGTCGATCTTCCATCTTTAACGGAGCAAAAGCAATGGCATAAAGAGAGATTAGAGAAGCATGGCGTTACTAGATATTTCCATTCGACAATCAATGATCCTGCCTTAGCTTATATTGATGGATTGGTACAGATTGGTGGTGGGTACAAGAGGATTGGCGAAACTGGTAAACCTTTCCCAACTTTCAGTGATGAAGATCTTGAAGTGTACGAGAACAATAAGAAACAGTTGACGACTAAATGGTCTTCATTATAGTGATAGCGACAGCAGTGTTGTAAGCATGTACGATGTACGGTATAACACTTGCACCATCTTTGAAACGACAGGCGTAGCGGCTAACTAGCTAGCTAGAATACTGAGAGTCATTCCAAACAGTAGCAGAATTACGATTGATTTTTAAACCCTAGATTTTATATTCAAAACCACTAATATACACTAAAAGAGTACACTCTTTGAAACATTACCTTAACCATAACCAACTCATTAAAAAAGACATAACTCAATAACATTTGTGAAAAATAAATTAAATGATTAAAACTCATAATTCTTGAGAAGCTTTACCTTTAGCGGTTTTCTTTGGTAATAAGTTTTGATGAATGTTTGGTAAAACACCACCTTGAGCAATGGTAACATGACCCAACAATTTATTCAATTCTTCATCATTTCTGATAGCTAATTGTAAATGTCTTGGAATGATACGAGTTTTCTTGTTATCTCTGGCAGCGTTACCAGCTAATTCTAAAATTTCAGCAGCTAAATATTCCAAGACAGCAGTCAAGTAAACTGGAGCTCCAGAACCGACACGTTGAGCATAGTTACCTTTTCTGAGTAAACGATGAACTCTACCCACTGGGAAAGTTAATCCTGCTTTGGCAGATCTTGATTGAGAGGCTTTTTCAGAAGAACCGGCTTTACCACCTTTACCACCAGACATTGTATTTTTGATTATGATATTTATTATTGATTTCTCCTTCAATTATTGATTGTTTACATGGGAATTGTGGTGTTTATATAGTGATCCAGCTTTGTAAGCTATGCTGTAGGAACATCTATACAGAACCGGCCCCTTTAGGTCAATTGCACTGCAAAGTACCCTTGTAACATCCTGCTGACCAATAAGAACGCGTGAGTAAGGTTGCGTATTCTCTCATGTTGATGTTCTGAGAAATACACAAGTGCGATTGTAAAAGACGGCACGTTTGTTTTGTTCGTGTTTTACCTGAAAGCTTTGTGTTTCTTGTTGAAAAAGTCAATTGAGTTCACTATGCCCAGGTTGCTATCGTCCTAAAATGGAAAGTCCCAGCATACTGGTAATTATGCAGTGTAAGCGTAAACAACAGACCTCATACTGAAAATTACGCCTCAGGGTGGCGAATTAACTATGGAATCATATACTTAATTCTTCACAGTAAACATGAGCACGGTTGGTTCCTTCTTGTTAATCAGCTTAGTTCAGCGCCAAAATACGGAGTAAAGCTATCACAAACAACCAATGCTATATAAACAGGTGGAATTCCTTGTTTCTTCGAAATAATTAAATCGATAAATTAACTCATTTACGACTCTCACGTATTCTATCTCAATCAATCACAAAATGGCTCCAAAAGCTGAAAAGAAACCTGCCTCCAAAGCACCAGCTGAAAAGAAGCCAGCTGCTAAAAAGACCTCTTCTTCTACGGAAGGCCCAAAAAAGAGAAGCAAAACTAGAAAGGAAACATATGCTTCTTATATTTACAAGGTTTTAAAACAAACCCATCCAGACACAGGTATTTCCCAAAAGGCTATGTCTATCATGAACTCCTTTGTGAATGATATCTTTGAAAGAATTGCCTCTGAAGCTTCTAAATTAGCTGCTTATAACAAGAAGTCTACAATCTCTGCAAGAGAAATTCAAACTGCTGTCAGATTGATCCTACCAGGTGAATTAGCTAAACATGCTGTTTCTGAAGGTACTAGAGCTGTTACCAAATACTCTTCTTCAACTTCTGCTTAAGCTCAAGAGACTTCAAAAAGATCAATATTATAATTTATTTCAAGGAGTTGTAATGTAATGTCTTTTTATATAATTTTTTATGAATTTGTTATGGGTTTTGTTGGTTTTATAGGTTATTAGTGTTTTTTCAAACAAATGTATATTAGCAACTGGTTACGAACTCAATGTAGTGCTTAGGTTAGTTTAGTTTTGGTCTTGTGATTCGACTCTATATTCCTTCTCTCTTTCCACTTTAGTGTATCTTTATGGCCTTATTGTTCCAAGAGATTTCTTGTTATGATTATATAGAAGGAGATTTGCAAGATACTTGGAGATGTCTGGATGTGTAAAAAAGCTACATTCTGTCATTGAGTTTGCGTGTCAATAATAATTACTAAGGAAAAATTGCCATCTAATCATAAAGCAGCTCTTAATCAGCAGAAAATATTTTGAAGTTTAAACCTATTTTCTTTGTGACTTATTCCATTTTTGAACTCTTGTTTACTAGTTGCTGCTATCATGAGTGCTTTACTCTCAGCTTCAGATCTTAACGACTTTATAAGCCCTGGACTTGCATGTATAAAACCTGCTGGAGAAGTGCGAGCTAATAATTCCACACTCACAGGGAATTATGAGATTCAAATAGGGTCTAATGGTGAAGCATTAGAAGTTTCCATAGACGATGGCACAGTGAAAAATCTGCCGAGCGCAAGTATCTCATTACAGGATTGTCTTGCATGCTCTGGCTGTATTACGTCTGCTGAAGAGGTGCTACTAGCAAAACAAACACATAGAATGCTATTGGAGGATTTACAAAAATATTCCAATGAAAAGATATTTGCATTCAGTATTTCGCACCAATCAAGAGTCTCACTGAGCGACTTTTTGCACCTTCCCATCAAAAAAGTTGATGAATTTCTGATTAACATGTTTAGCGAAAAGTATGGATTTAGGTTTGCTGTTGGTACTGAGTTGGGCCGTGTAATGAGCTTGAATAAGATCAATGAAGAACTAGTCCATAAAAAGATAAAGAGCGAACAAAGAGTGAGTTTATCAAGCATATGCCCTGGGTTTGTACTATATGTTGAAAAAACCAAACCAGAAATACTACCTTACCTATTAAATGTCAAGTCTCCACAACAGATCACAGGACTAGTGCTTAAATCTTTAGTCTCTAAACAGTTACAGATTCAAAAAAGTGAAATATATCATCTTTCTGTAATGCCATGCTTTGATAAAAAGTTGGAGGCTGCCAGGCCGGAAGATGATTCAGATGTTGACGTTGATTGTGTGCTGACTCCAAAGGAACTAATTGAACTATTGAAGGAAGAAAATATCAGTATCAACGAGTACATTACCAAGTCTAATGAAAGGCCTTTAAAGCTTTATCAGCAAGCAGCACCAGAAAACTGGCCTTTTGCTATTGAATCATGGGATTCGAATTATGGGTCTGCAAGTGGCGGATATGCAGAAAGCTATATAAATGCATTACAAGCATATTATCAATCTGAAGGGATAGAAACTTCACTGAGAGAAGTTAAAGGCAAAAACTCTGATGTTGTTGAATGGCAATTATTGGATTCTGAAGGCTTGAAATTAGGCTCGAGCGCTATAGTTAATGGATTTCGAAACATCCAAAATTTAGTACGAAAATTGAAGCCTAGTAGCAAAATTAAAATCGGGTCTGGTTTAGCTTCACGTCGGAAATCTCGTTTAAAAGTTAGAGAAGGTGATGCAAGCACTGATATCGTTGCAGATCCAGCCTTGTGTGATTTTGTGGAGGTAATGGCATGTCCTGGTGGCTGTATTAATGGTGGAGGTCTTACTGGTCCTACTGATACTACCACCGTAAATAACAAAGAGTTCATAAATGTCTTGATGAACAAATATGAAGAAGAGTTCAATAAAATAGAAAACCTGGGTGATATTAGACTGATAAACGAATTTGTTGAGGAGTTTAAAAGACTATTCGGAATATTGGATGGAAGACTTTTTAACTATAAGCTCAATGTTATCGATAAAGCTACGGATATTTTGAGTGTTGGGAATAAATGGTGAGCATTCCAGTTTTGTGTATTTATTATTCATGATTTTTAGTACATATTCAGAATACTACAAGAAGGAAACTTGTACTCTATCTTAGGTAAGGATGAATTCAACTCAACTTGGAGTAATGTAAACTAATGTATATTCAAAGGATTATTATTATTTCATTCGAAAATCACTTCATCCGGACACCATGTAGAGCGTGGTTTTTCGAAATAGCGAAGGAAGCATGAAAACAAAACACACAAATAATACCAGGTCCTTTTGTATGTCCCTGTATTTTCACCAGGACTCAAATTTTGAAACTGGTGAATTTATTTATTCGAAGTAACTCCATCCTATTTTTGTTAGTGTCAGTTCTCCGGTTTCCTTTGCGCCATTATTCGTACTTTTGAAACATTCCAAAACAAATTGACAGCTCATCAGGCTCTGCTGTTCTCCTTTATATGCCCATTTTTGCTTAGATGAAACCACCAGTATTGCTGTGGGTTTTCATGTCTCTTATACAAGGGTTTGTTGTTCCTGGAAAGGATCACATAACAAGGGAATATTTTGCTGTGGAGTTTGGTCATCGTGTTAATATTAGTAACATATCGAGGTCCTTTCCTGATTGGAGATATGAGCATCCAGCCAGAGGCATTCCAGATCATTATGTGTTTTCAAAATCGAAATCTGTAGGTGCAGAGATTTACGACTTACATGAAGATACTCACTTGGATGATGCCAATATACAAAAAAAAAGTTTCAAGAACACCGTTCAGTATCATGGTATTAAGACCATACATAGATTACCACCAAAAAAACTATTCAAGAGACTGCCAATACCTGAGGAAGATTTACCTGTTGATTCTTCACTGCTGCCAATTCTTGAAGCTAGAAAGACTTTCCATATCGATGATCCAGAATTTCAATCCCAGTGGCATCTAATCAATCCAAGTTTCCCTGGCCATGACGTTAATGTCACTGGTGTATGGTCTCAAAATATAACAGGGAAAGGTATTGTGGTTGCTATAGTAGATGATGGCCTTGATTATGAGAGTAAAGATTTGAAAGATAATTTTTCGGAAGAAGGTTCATGGGATTTCAATGCGAACCAAAAACTACCAAAGCCAACACTTGTTGATGATCAGCATGGTACCAGATGTGCTGGGGAAATTGCTGCTGTTAGAAATGATGTTTGTGGTGTTGGCGTAGCTTATGATTCGAAAGTCGCTGGAATCAGAATTCTTTCAGGAGAGATCACCACAGAAGATGAAGCTGCTTCCTTAGTCTATGGATTGGGTATCAATGACATATATTCTTGCTCTTGGGGTCCCATGGATGATGGGAAGTCGATGCAAGCCCCAGACCCTTTAGTAAAAAAAGCACTAAAGAGAGGGATTGATGAGGGAAGAAATGGTAAAGGTGCTGTGTATGTCTTTGCAAGTGGTAATGGTGGTATTCATGGTGATAATTGTAATTATGATGGTTATACTAATAGTATATATTCTATCACCGTGGGTGCGATCGATCATAAAGGTTTACATCCACCTTATGCTGAGTCATGTTCTGCTGTTCTAGTCGTGACTTACAGTTCAGGGTCTGGTGAACATATTCATTCCACTGATATTCATGGAAAATGCACTGATAATCATGGTGGAACTTCTGCTGCTGCACCTCTAGCAGCTGGTATATATACTTTGGTTTTACAAGCCAACCCTGACTTGACTTGGAGAGATGTTCAGTACTTAACTATTAAATATTCTGATACTGTTAATGAAAATGATGGTGCCTATCAAGACTCTGCTATGGGCAAAAGATACTCTCATAAGTATGGATTTGGTAAACTAGATGCTTTTAAGATAGTGGAAGCAGCAAAGACTTGGGACAATGTTAATGCACAAGTAAATGCTACAGCTAATATGGTAGCACCTCATCTGAAATTATTTAGAGATCATAGCAATTATGAAGGTACATTTGAAGTTACACCCGAGCTGTTAAAAGAGTTTAAAAATTTAGAACATGTTACTCTAAAACTAAATATGGAAACTAAAATCAGAGGTCAAGTTTCTGTGGATCTAATTTCTCCAAGTAATGTTGTTTCTAATTTGGGTGTTGTTAGAAGCAGAGATAAATCTGATGAAGGGTTCAATGATTGGACTTTCATGTCAGTTGCTCATTGGGGTGATGAAAATGCTGTGGGTAACTGGACTGTCAAAGTGGAGAATCATGATCCTACGAATTTTACTTTTTTCAAATATTTTCAGGTATCCTTCTTTGGCCAAAAAAGAGATTTGACAAAAGAAGAGGAAGAAAAACATGTTGAGTCCACTCAAGAATCCCAAGCTTCTTCTACTGTTGTAAGTTCAACATCTCAGGCATCAAATGTGATTTCATCATCAGTACCACCAGAATCACTAAGTTCAACAACACCATCATTATCTATACCTATTGCAACGACTTCTTCCAATAATCACGAAGGTAAATACCTCAATGCTCCAAATCATTGGCCGGAATATTTCTTGGTTTTGATTATTATTGGGTTCATAGTCCTACTTGCTTATTATAAGTTATTTGCGGCTAAGAATTCGAGAAGAAGAGAACAATATGAATTTGATATTATTAGACCAGAAGACACTGAGTCAGACAGTGACTTTGACTTGGATAATAGATTAGATAATTTAGAAAGCTCTAGTTTAAGTCAATCTTTTGGAGAAGATCATGTGCCTAGAAATTCAGATAGTTTTGAGATTCATACAGATGAAGAAGAAATCGGGTTGACTGAAGAGGGGGATGAAGTTAATAAAAAAGGAAATGAAGATTAAAGAACATAAATGGATTATTCCCCTAAAGTACATACATTATTAGATTAAATTACGCATGTGATATTTATACTTTTTCTTTGTCTGGGGTTTATTATACAAAATATCTATAATGGACTTCACTTAGTACAATTTTTCGTAGCTTTTCATTTTCTCATTTATTGTGATTAGAATGCATTAGCTTCTTATTCGTCTTGAAAATCTTCCAATTCAAATTCAGAAGATGGCGTTTGTCTTGAATTTGATGCACTTGTTGGATTGTTTTCTTCTAACGAGCTGTAACTCTCAAAATCAAAGGTAGAATCAGCCAATTTTTTATAAAGTTCTAACAATAACAAGAACCAGAGATAAATCATAAATGCAGCGCCAGTGACAACCATAACATATGAAGAATGATCTGCTTTTAAACTAACAACCAAAATCAATTGCTCTTCATTCGCTGCCATAAACAAGACACCAGCCTCAATCAAGCAAAACGAGGGCAAATACTGGAAAGATAAAATTCTTCCAGGTACTAAATTTTTGTCATTTAGTAAAAACGTAATTTCTAATATTCTTAAAGCACCACCAGACATCAATACCAAACCAAACATATAATGAACTTTTGTACTTATCGCCAACTTTTGAGAGTGCTCAGACATTGCCCATCCAGTATATATCAACAATAAAGAGGGGATAAATGTTCTTCTGCCACCTCTTGCTAGGAAGAGGCCTAGTAAACCGCCACACCACCAGATGATTCCCATTGCAGTATGCTGATAGTCACCATGATTCCATGGTTCCCTACCCCAACGATGCTCAGTAAAAGTGTTTACAATCCCCCATGCAGTCATTATTAAGCTGTCGTAAAAATCTTGAGAGTGCTTTTGGTTTGGGTTATGGAAATATGGTAACACCAAGATCATAGCAATGAGGAAGCCATACCAGATGAAGGCTGATCCCATGATCCCATGAGCTATACATTGGCCAGTATGACTATCTCTACAAAATCCAAACAAAGCAACAGGGGCAAGACAAGACTTTACCCAGCCAGTCAAAGTCAATAGAGAGGAAAGAATTCTGTGAATAAGCATCACAGCCCTCTCACTCAATGGGCCAACACGTTTCTCTCCCACTTTACTATACCTATTCAACCACAGCTTTCCTCCAGAGTGGATAAATCCAAAGAATACAGTAGCAAGATTCAACCATAATAGGAACCAAGCAGTACCACGACTTGTTCTATTCTCAACACCATCCGCATCAGAGAAACGAAGGAATAAAGCTTCAAGGACAGCGTACCCGAGTGAGACGAATTGAAGCAAAACGCCCCAATAAAGTGCCTTTGACTTTTCTGCAAAGACAAGAGCGGTAGCCACAGATGGTGTTATAAGCAGAAAGAACAATGTCAGCAACCAATGGAAGGTCTTTGGACCAGCATTGGTGATGTTTGGAGGTGGATATTCATCAGAATTGTCCATGTCCATGTCGGCAGCAGCGAGGGCAAGAAACATCATGAGAGCGACTGTTGATTGAGTCAACCACCAACTTTTGAACTGCACCATTTGGGAATTTGAAAGAAGCGGGATCAGAGGGTCTCTTATTGAACTAGCAACTACCAACTAATGTTTTGGGTGCTCTTGCTCTTTTTTGTCTTGATAGTAGAAAAAAGTGGCCGTAACGTAAATTTTGACACTTTTCCTATGATGATTCCTTTTTGTTTTGAGTGTAGGTTCTTTGGTTTTGAACTGTATATCATTAAATTTTCTCTTCTTGAGAGTATAATATGCTCCGGTACATTCTCTTGTAGCGCAAGGGGGCTATAAGTTATTTTATTTTGATGAATTGAAATGATGCTTGACCTTAAGATATAACTAAGAAAAAATGAAAAGTCCATTTCGTGTATATGATATGTCATAATTTTTCAAAGGATTATAAAAGGGGATACTTCTTTCCTTCTTCATTGTTACTTTCTTTCTCGAAAGAGATTTCAAGAAAAAAAAACAAATGCTGTATCCCTGGTTTGTTTTCTGGTTGCTTTGCTCTGATGCAAAAATCTTCTCCGCTGATGAGCATTCTATCGAAGCTCAGTATACCATGGACGATATTCTAATGAGATATAGAAACCTCACAGAAACACAAAGGCAAATAGAAATCTTCAAAATTAAGCCGGAGTATGATACTTCATGTGTGAAGAACGCTTTGACCCCAATTCTATCCCAATGTTTGAAGAAATCTGTGAATGAGTTGGATCCAAAACTCAGAGTAATCAGTGCAGCTAAGCTTTCCATATGTGAATTTGATGTATCTAATATTGCTTACCCTATTGAGTGCCAATATAAAGCAGGTTACTTCTTTAGTTCAGATAGTGTCAATTATGCTGATTGTGTGGTTGCTCTAGAGAAGAAATCTCAGTGGTGGACAAGCTATAGCGGATATTACAGATCAATTGGTGACATTTGCTTGCAAGAATCTTTACCTTATGAGAAAGACGAGATTTGGAACCTTTTTCTAGATGTCACCGAGTATTATGGAAAAGTATTTGATAGTTTACAGGATTATGTTCAAATGTCCCAAAAATTTGAAGAAGAATCTAAAGAATCTTTCAATATCTTATCAAAATTTATGAAAGAAGTTCAAAACGCTTCTAAGCAAAGCCAAGACACAATGGATATAATGTGGAGCTACATCTTTAGACAGTTAGAGAAGGTGTCCGAAATTGCAATCAATGTAACAGATATCGCTAATGTTCAGAGTGAAGCCTTGGAAACAAATCTGATTAATTTGTTTGATAAGGTAAATTATGGGTTTGATAAGGAGTTAGATTTTCTAAAATCAAAGTTTATTAATGATATGGAAATAAAAGATCAATTAGTAATGAGATCAATGCAGGATACTCATTCAAAACTACAAAGCATGAATGTTCTAACAACGCAAAACTATCAATTATCGAAAGAGACAAATGAAGATCTACGTTCGAGTGCTGAAAGTGCTAAATTACTGAACGAGTCTTTAGCAACTATGGATGATAATGTCGATGAATTAACTGAAGAAATAAAAGATGCACGGCTCTTGGTTTCGGACATTAATGATGTTTTAGAGAACAACCCTATGATCAGAAGTATCATGTATATCTCTAGAGAGCTCACTATGACATTGGAAACAATCTTGGTTTTTAGTCTAACTTGCATTTCATGTTTTGGACTTTTACTCTTAGTAAGTTCAAGAGTAAATGTTTTCAAGTATATAGGAATTTTGATGGTTTCAGTGGTATTTGGGGGAATCTTTGTTACCACCTTCTCTATGCTTGTTGATGGAAGATAGTATTAGATTCGTCACATGGAAGCACATTCACCATCAATGATATCAACAAGTTCTTCTCCAGCTCGAGAATTAATTAGTGAATTCTCTTGAGCTGCACTCCCTTAAGAGCAAAATACATGGAGAAACTGGTTCAAAACTAAACCACAAGATGAATTGCAGGTTTTATCCAACCGATCGGGTTTGCACTTAAATCATGTTAGTGTAGTGTATAATGATAATACAGTCTACTGCTTGCATCAAATCTACAAATTATATTAATACATTCTTTCATTATTTAAACATCGTCTAGAAGACATCACCGTGGTCAAACATAGCATCGGCAACTTTAACGAAACCAGCCAAGTTAGCACCTTGAACTAAAGATGGTAAAGCTTCCTTGTTACTTTCTCTAGAGTATTCTTTAGCATATTTGATGGATTGATTGAATAATTCAATGATTCTGGTGTGCAATTCTTCATCAACCTTTTCAGCAGTCCATTGTACTCTTTGAGAGTTTTGTGCCATTTCTAAAGCAGAAACTAAAACACCACCGGCATTAGAAGCTTTACCTGGACCGTACCAGACAGCTGGAGCTTCTTTAGACTTAGTAGAAATACGTTCACCTTCGAAAACATCAATAGCTTCTTGAGTAGAACCCATATTGGAACCTTCGGCAACGTATTTAACACCAGCAGCAACTAAGGCTTTAGCTTCTTCGCCGGAAACTTCATTTTGAGTAGCAGATGGTAAGGCAACATCGACCTGACCGACATGAACCCATGGTCTAGCACCTTCAATATATTTAACTGGGTTAGAAGAGAAGGATGAATAAGATCCAATGATGTCAGATAATGATTTGAATTGAACCTTAGCAGCTTGAATGTCGTAAATTTGTTCTTTAGTAATTCCAGTTTCGGAAATTATAGCACCCTTAGAGTCAGATAAAGAAACAACAGTACCACCTAATTCAATAACTTTCAATGCTGCATATTGGGCAACATTACCAGAACCGGAAATCGCAACTCTTTTTCCTTTGAAATCTTCTTTACCACCTGTGGCATACTTAATTTGTTGTTCTGCATAGTAAACCAAACCGTAACCGGTAGCTTCTGGTCTGATCAAAGATCCACCCCAGGTTAAACCTTTACCAGTGAAAACTCCTTCCCATGAGTTTCTGTAAGACTTGTAAGCACCGAATAGGAAGCCAATTTCACGGCCACCTGTTCCAATATCACCAGCTGGAATATCGGTATCTTGTCCAATGTGTCTTGATAATTCTCTTGCAAAGGAGTAGATGAATCTTCTAATCTCACTATCACTACGACCTTTTGGATTGAAGTCGGAACCACCTTTTCCACCACCGATATTCAAACCAGTCAAGGCATTCTTGAAAATTTGTTCAAAACCTAAGAATTTCAAGATCGATAAGTTAACAGATGGGTGTAAACGTAAACCACCCTTGTATGGACCCAAAGCAGAGTTGAATTGAACTCTATAACCTCTGTTAACTTCTAACTCACCTTTGTCATTTTCCCAAACGACTCTGAATTGAATAATTCTTTCTGGAATAGAAATAACAGGCAAAACCTTTTCATATTTTGGATGCTTTTCAAAAAGGGAGGAAGCCTTTAAGGTAGAAACGATTTCGTTATAAGCTTGTTCGAATTCAGGTTCAGATGGTTGGACCATTTTGTAGTTAATTGAATGAGAAGAAATTGTAAACAGCAGTTAGGACTGGTTAGTTGGATCATATGAAGTATTAAATACTTCACAATTTTGTCCATTGCATGCAAAGCGACACCGGTTTTAGCAGATATAGATCTGTGATTGGTCAGAGATTAGAGAAAAGAAAGAAAGTTGTTACGCCGGTGTGTTCATACCGATTATTCAAATATAGGACGAGATTTTTCGTATACGATATATTGTATATATTTCCCCCGGAAACTTGCTTATGAGTGGGGGAGAGAGGGATAATAAAGGGTACATATCAGAGGTTGTTAACATGCTACGATGTAATCTTTAGTTAGATACTTTTTGTGTATTGTCTGGTGTATAGCGCGATTGGTGGCTTTCTCCTGGACAGGAGAAAGCCTAAAAGTTTCGCGAATTATAGACAAAAACCGGCGATGACATGACTAGCTTTTGGAAATGGGTTAGCAGTTCACTCAAGGCAACCGAGACAGGATTAAAAAAGCGTCGTTTAGGTCACTCGTTTTAGAAATGTATTTCTTATCTTTGGACTACAATATATGGGAGAGGAAAAAAAGGGGCGGGGGATGGAGTCCATATAATTAAGTATTATGTGTGGCTAATTTGAATAATTTCGGTCTTATACTGGAAAGTGGGTGTGAACTTAAGCGGAATCAATAAAAATAAGCATCCAAGCTTATATGTATGTATATGAGTAAAAAACAAAAGATACCAACAGATTAAAGTCTTAACTATAGTATAATGAACACTACCAGGTACTCCTTCAGACTCCCATTTCTTTTAAGAGCCCAAATCTATAACTATATACATACAGGTTGAAAGTTTCGTTACACTCGTTCGGTGTTGACGATGCGGATAAGAATTCCAAATAGAGCTATTTCCGGTGTGCAGTAACCAGAAGATAGTTATATCCATCTCCGAGTTTATTTGACTTGTTCTTTTGACATAAATCTAGCATAAATATTAAATATGTATTTACATAATAAGACAGTCTTTTTCCTCTTGCGCAGCTGTTCTGGTGCTTATTGATGTTATTCTTTTACCTAGTTTAGCGCTGTTGTTAGTTAGGTTTGCCTCATAACTTCTGGGATATTTTTTGGGCAGTGAGCTCAAAGGCCTTGGATTGTCAAGATTTCTAGCAGTTTGCTGAGAACTTGCTGGTGTCGTTTGAAAGGGAGTAGTAGTAGTAGTATGAATTGGAGTTGTTACATGCATTTGAGACGTTATCGCAGTGCTGATACTTCCTTGATCAAATACTGATGCTTGAGATGTTGGCTCTGTATAAACTCTTTCTAGTTTAGACAAGTTGTAGATTTCTGAGTTTAGTTTCTCCACTCTGAGCACAGGATCGATCCCAAATTGCAAAATTGAATTGGCTAAATATGTGTACAACCTTGCCCAACATCTCTCTAATTCTAGTGAGAATTTAGTACCAAATCTATCTTGAAATGTTTTCAATAGTGCAACGCCCATCAATTCAAAATGAGGAGGATCAATACCTAGTATTCTTGAATGTCTTTTCCCTAAATTAGTCAAATAGTCATTAAGAACATCCAGGCCTTCCAGATTCAAAATAGCAGTACTTAAAACACCAGTAAAAGATATTGCTTGATGTTTAATTGATGGAAACATTTTCTCAAGCCCAGGTTCCATAGCTATCAAATTTGAATAAAACTGAATACAAAACAATGAAGAAGCGATTGATGTGTGATTTATAGCATGAATATCCTTGGATATGTCATCGGATATCATTTCTTTCCATGTTTTTCGAATTAGCTTAATTTCTGATGGGGTAAATTGTAAGACAATTTTCAGATCTGTGCTGCTCTCAAAGAATTGGTCACTAGATGAAAGGGATTGGTGATCTGTTCCTGAGTTTATTGGTTCATTGGAATGATGTTGTTGATAAAGACTTGCTGACATATTAGACAGGAATTGCAGTGGTATGCTATAATTGTCAAGTCCTCTTTTCTTTATTGTCTGATTTTCAAACTTCTATAGTGAGGACTGTTCACTGTATTTATTTAAATCGGCCATGTCTAAGGAAGGATCGGCGCATTACCTAAAACGCCAAAAAAAGGTTGATGCATGGCAGTCAGTGTCTTACAATAGTTTGAGAGAGTAGAGTAGAGGCACAGAGAGGGTGGGATGTCGCAAATTTAATACAGTGTTACATAGTCGTTTCAATTCCAGGATTACGGCTTTTTCTTTTGTCTTCCTAATCTACATATGCTTCCATCGACATTTTTCTATTCTCTATTTTCATGATACTAATCTTTCCCCGTTTCATAGTTCAGTTGTTGAGCTGTAAAAAGGGTAGAATGCTAGAACGCTATCCAAAGACCAGAATGTTCCCATCTTCCAGCTTCATTACAGAAGCTTGTCTGAATCTTGTAATTTTTTGGAATGCGCCAAAAGTCACAAGAGTTGAATGTAGTGAGACGCGTCACGAAGCAAGAAGAGTACGCTGAAGTAGGCAAGAGAAGAATATGGAATATCTCATCACACAGCAAAGAAGTTGCAAGCTATAGATTTAACTGATTAGGGCACCGACTAGGCCTCTTATTGTAATTTCCACTCTGGGCTAGTTTTCTAGTATAACTGAAATTCTGTTTGATCTTGGAATGGCTCGCAATTTCTATCACTTAAATTTTATACTCATCGGGACTCAGATATACCCACGAGCTACCACATAAGCATGTTCTTTGTAATGCAACAGGCCAATGATTTACGTTGGTACCTGTTATTCCTTTACCCATAATATAGAACGCTTCTCCATCTCCCCTTATGTACTCACATCTCATGCATTTCAATAGTTTTTCTTTATTGATGATTTTCATCTTTGTGATGTCATCGATTAAATCATTATTTAAATCAATGATCGGTGGTATGGTGTCTGTATTTGATAAAAACACTTTTTGAGGAATACTTGATGGCTGGATATATAGTTGCAACCATCTAGTATCATGTGTATAAATCTTTACTAATGGTAAACCATAATAATGAGTTTGGAAGTTTGACAACAGTTCAGGGATTTGAGAAGAGTAACTCACTGGAATCTGATTTGAAAAAATCAGTGATTGCTCAGTCGCCAGTGAAGTTGATCTATCATTATCCTGAAATATTGTTTCAATTTGATTCAGAAATTTTTCATAATGATCCAAATTAATCATATGAACCAAAATCCTATATCTTTCAATGCTTTTATTCAAAAGCTCTTTATTCAATTGCTGGGCCCCTCTACCGTTATTGGAGGCATGTTCTTCTACTTTACCCAAAAATCCATCAATTCTTCTGATACCAGCAATAGAGTAAATCATCAAGGATCTTGGGATTTTAGATAGAAAGAAGGCTAAAACAATAGATTTGTGATTTTCGTCAGAAGATAGATTAATCATTTCTTGAAGGGTGAAAATTAAAAATTCCATAAACCAATTGACTGTACCAATAACACTTAATAGGTTTTCAGATCTATAAATGGTCTCAAATAAGCTCTCTTGGTTTCCCTTCTTAGAAATCCGTTGCTGCTGGTGAAACAGGGTTCTCAATGACAGCATAATACTAAATGAAA
Source organism: Xingzhongia hampshirensis (assembly GCA_003706765.3). Classification (NCBI taxonomy): domain Eukaryota; kingdom Fungi; phylum Ascomycota; class Saccharomycetes; order Phaffomycetales; family Wickerhamomycetaceae; genus Xingzhongia; species Xingzhongia hampshirensis. Next base: position 104,805 of record PPXL03000020.1, read on the forward strand.
TTAATCTAAGATTCAAAATACCTAAGGAGATAGCACTCTTTTCATTAGTTGGTGAAAGCTTCCCTAATGAATATTGAAGTGATAATAACCTTTGAATTGGTGGATTTATTAATAATCTATCTATCTGATCTTTAGAGTAATCCAGAGAAAAATTCAAGGCACGATGGGATTCTTTGAGAATTTTCAATATTAATTCTTCTTTCATAGAAGAATCTTCAATATCTGCAATTGCAGATTGCGTTACGGCGGTCAATTCATCAGCACAGGTGTTTGTATAACAGGCAGAAGAAAACAAATAAGAGATACCTGCAGAAACAATAGTGATATCCTTTTGATCCCAATTTGTTGGAGTTTTCTCTAGAGGATAGAATACCAACTCGCCATTCTCTAGAGAAACAAAACCAGACATTGAGTTTGATATGGATAATGCTTGCGGATTAGATGAGGGCTTAGCAAATTTGAATCCGGTATCTAATAATGAACAAATAGACGATGCACTTGGATAATGTAATCCTAGCTTTTTACGACTTCTTAGTTGAATATCCCCTTTTGTTGTTACTATAATGATGAAAAAATCAAAATTTTTTGTGCTGACTTCTAATATTTCATTTTGTAACACATCTTCTCCCATTAGAATAAGATTTGGATACCCATCAATTGAGTTTGTATCATTCTTAAATCTGAAGTTCTTCAACTCATTTGAAATTTGAAATTTCTGTAATAAAGTCTTACCACCTATAACACCAGGTCCACTAAAGCTTAACAAGATATCGAGCTCTGTTTCCAAAGAGAAATTTGAAGATATGACTTCTATTCTATCTAGCTCCAATAGCATTCCATTTTTACCAATTTTGTTCAATTTTTCGAAAATTAGCTTCTCAACCTTTAAAACTGGATTCAACTTCACTTGAGGATTTGTACCCCAATCAATCACAACTTTATAGACTTTGAGCGCAGAAGTCAATGGGTTATGAGTTACAATAGCGATAGAACCATCTCTATTGAACCCGATACTAGCTTCATCGCACCAATCACCCTCGATACCTTCTAACATGCATGTAACTTTCTTGAACTCCATCAGGTTACCATTTGTTTGATAATAGAAATCCAATTGTCCACTTCTCCGTACAACAAAACATCCAGATCTTCCTTGAATTGCATGTAAACAGCCATACGATTTGTACTGATGTACTGGATAAGAATACCCACTCTCACAATTTATTGCAGGCGAGTTAGCGATGACAGGCTTATCAACATTGAGCCATTTGAATCCAAGACACTTCAGATATGATTCACCATCACACTTTCCAGAGTTATCTTGATATAGGATATCAACATCTTCATAGTTTGAGAGTTGATGGCCCTGCATTACTTTGACTATTCCAGTTCCTATTATAGTGAGACTGCCTACTTCATCAATGACAGCTAAATCAGAACCCGAAGGGGACCATTCCACAAACTGTAAGCGGGGCAAAGGACCCTTAGAGTTGGGATTAATCTGGTAGGTTTTTTTGGGTGACAATCGCCAAGACGACCCCTTGATTGACTCAAGTTTAGTAATCGAAAGATTTGAAGTAGGCGTTAAATCAGAGTAGGCTATAAAGCCATTTTTTGACCAGCTGATTTTGCTATTTCTCAATGTTAGTATATAATTTTATATCAGGATTTCAATGGTACATACTGAGAGGAAGTGTCATGAGGTATCTGTGTCATTCCAGATAAATTCAACAAGTTTCAAACCGATAATTGTGACACTTTGTTGAGAGAGTAGCCTTGTTTTAAATGATCTGTCTGGGTCGCAAGATTGAGGAAATAATTATACACCCCAACACCAATTTGAATGGCCGAAAAGAAAATGTCAGAAACTCGTCAATTTCCCCTTAGCAAAATGGCAGAGCTTGTAGACAAGTGATGAACAAAGAGAACTCTCTACTTTTTCACGATATAGTTGTCTTGTTTTCAGTTGACAAAGTTACTCCAAACACCCTTTACTAATGACGATCTCTAAATGTTCCCGCTGTAGGGTCAAAAGGCTGAAGGAGAAACCGGAGGATATTGAGAAATATGCTACTTGTGAGAACTGCAGAAACAAGAGGAAAGTTGTTAAAGCTCCTATTGAAGTAAATAATGTTCCTAACCTTTGGATCAACTTCAATGATTTCTTGGAAAATATCAAGACAAATACATATAGAGACATAACCGAATTTAAGTACAGAGGTGAAGCTCCTAAGGAGCGATTCCAAACCTTCGAGATTGGGGCTTCTATTCCTGATTCAGTTTATCAGAAATACTCCAGATTGTTATCCGAAATCTACATCAATCCAATCATGGCAGTTACTGGATTCAAATTTGCTGTTAGAGATTTCCACAAAGGTGGGAGAAAGACCAAAAAAATTGCCTTCACATATGTTTGTTCTCAAGATCGTGGCCGACAACGTAAATCTAGGTCAAAAAATGAAAGGCAAGTGCATAACAAGCTGAAAGTTGAATTTTGTGGCTCCAAACTAACTCTGAGCTTATCTTTGATTGATGGAAATGTGAATATCACTTATACTCATAAAACACATATGCCGTATGGTAAAGATTCAGCACATTCCCCGTCTACTTCTTTCCCTAATAGTACCTTACCTTTGATTCAGAAGTCAGTTCAAGAGCGTACCCTCATTGAACAGTATAATCTTGCTAACATCATTCAATATAATAGCAAGTACCATCAAGCTACAAAACAACAAGAAGAAGACTTCACCGAAAAGGCTGCTCAAGTATTAGCTACTGTTGCTACTCAACATCATCAACAAGAGCAACAACAACAACAACAGCAGCAGCAGCAGCAGCTAGCAACAGCAGCAGTTGCTAATGGTAAACACTCTAGCATCTTTGATAAAGATGACGATAAAAAAGTTGTGAGCAATGATAATATTGACAAAGTTCTAATTGGAATTTCTTCTAAATGAATGCTATCATAAATGTCTCTCTGCACATCATGGTATTGAGCCTTCTGCTGATTTCTATAATCTCACTTTTTAATGGAGACTGTACAAATTTTCTTGAGTAGATTTCAAGAGCAATCTCGTAAATGTATTTGCAAATACTAGGCCCAGAAACATTCTTGTCGCCATTAATTTTACGTATTGGAAGATATTGTTGCTACAAACAGTTCTTGAGTTTTTACAGAACGAACAGGATCAGGATACATCTCACAAAATGTCACATAGAGCAATCTTGATACATTTGAAAAAGAAAGAGTGACACGTTGTACGCTGTAATCTTGATAGTCACCAGGTCTCATGGAAGAAGATTTGATTACAAATTGTTTTAATGAATACACTGATATTTGATTTAGTTCAGGAAAGTCCATTGAAGGCGTATACTCTCTCTTGGTAGACACTGGAAACACTAGACTAAACTGATTATATGTCACTTCTTAAAACAATTGTTTTTGCAAGTTGAGAGGGAGTTTTTTACACGAGATAGATTTTGTTAGTTACTCAAATGTCTGAAATATCATGCTCTTGATGACCGGTGCTACTTCAGTATTAAACAAAGGCTTCTAGTTGTATATCATTCCCGAGATGAGACGTCTATAATTTATATCTAAAGTGAGGATTTTCTTTATCAGTCATATCAGCAAACTCGTAGTTTTCAAAGCTGTAGGCAGGATCTTCTTCTAGAGTTTTCATATCTCTTTCTTTTTTACGATTACCCATCCAATAATTGGCATAAATGGCCAAAATGATAACAAGAGTGGCACAGTCACATACGACAAAACTAATTTTCCCTCCGTTGTATGACGGTGCTTGACTTGAAATGAATGTTTGAGGTCCAACGATATTTCCGATACAATATCCGATCAGAAAGACCGCATTTATGGTTATTTTTTTGGTATGGCCTGCAGTGTTGGATGCAAAACATGAAAGAGCGCCAATTGTAGTAATTGGATAGACAAACATCAAATAATAACCTGTTAGTCTGACTTTTTTTGACTCAGCAAAGGCTAGCATACAAGAACATGCCAAAGTTAGAGCCATTGCAAAAAAGCAAATTGCCATTCTATGCTTGACATAGTTCACACTCCAGGCTAATGCTATACATCCAACGAATTCGACAGCTCCACATGGCATATTCATCAGTAAAGATTCCAAAGCAGAATACTTAAAGTCTGAATTCAAAAGAATACTTCCAAAATTGGTTAAAGCACCATTAGGAATATTGGACGCAATCCCAAACAAAAAATATAGCCAAGTAGTGACATCTGTCATGGCTTCTTTAAACTGATAAATCTTGAAATGCTTGTTACCAAAACCTTGTTGGTTTGTTCTGATTCTTTCCACGACAAGTTTTTTTTCTTCTTCACTCAAAAACCAAGCTTCAGAAGGATTATCTGGGATATGAAAATAGAAAAGAATGCCAATAGAAATTGTCATCAAACCAGTAATAATGAAAAGAACTTTCCAAGCTTCGAGAGAGTAGTGATCTTCATGGAGTGCGACACCATATGCAATAGCTCCTCCAATAATTGTCCCAAGACCATTACAAGCAAACCAAAACGACGTTCTTAAAAATTGTTCTTCTGCTCTGTACCACTGCCCTGTGAAAATAACCATAGCTGGAGTTACTGAGGACTCTAAAATACCAAGAATTGTTCTGAGGGCAATCACCCCTGCATAGGTGCTTGGCGTAGCATGCAAACATAATACTATTCCCCATAAAATAATGAAACAAGAGGTTGCCTTGGCAAGAGGATACTTTTGAAGGATAGCATTAGCAGGGAATTCGAATGCTAAATAACCGATATAGAACGCTGTACCACACCAAGAGTACATATCACCAACCATGTTAAAATCTGTCTTGAATCCCATAATTGCTGCATATGAAGTTGTAGTTTTATCCATGAACTGGAAAGCATATAGCATACAAATCAGAGGAAGTAGGTAAATGTCAATCTTCCTTAAAATTCTTTTATTCGTTTCCTCATCAATTATAATCCCTTCAGTGTTTATGGCTATCTTCATAGCTTCGTCGACATATTCTCCATTCACATCCAGTATATGCCCATGGCTCGTAATCACTTCTATCGAACCGTCTTCTTTGGTGAAAGAAATCACTCTTTCAGGATCAAGCTTCTCTGTTTTTCTCACGGTCATCCTCTTCTCTCTCCTTTCCTTTTATTTTTCTTTTTTTATTCTTGTCTTGTAGTTACAAGCTTTAGTGCTGTTCATATTGTGGAGAGCGGCATAACTATGACTTATATAAGCATCTTCCTATAGACACGATCTCTCTCTTATCTGGATGAAGTGTATTGATAAGGCTACAAAAGGAAAATTTCCGCTCAGTCATTACATGTAGGGTTAAGCAAAATTTGACAGATCTTTCGAGGGAGATAAAAATCAGGTGCGAAAATACTTACTCTTCGGAGCTTACCGCCTACTTATTTCTTAAGATTGACATAGGGGTAAAATAACATAACTCATTACATAATTGATAGATAATAGGGGAGAATAAATTGGAGTGGGAATCCGAGATCATGGTAAGGTGCTGCTCGCCTATACAAGGGTTGGCAACAACTCACTGCATATAGGGTTTAAATGTCCTTGGAAATCCTCGAACGTTTGAACTTGGAGAGAAATAAGCACCGTACCTATTCATGCTTTGCAGTGGGAGGGAGAGCTAAAGCTAAGTTGAATCCTCAACACGTCCAAAAATCTCTCGCAAAGCTAGTAGATCAAAGAAAACTTCTTAGGGTGAACATATTTGATGGCAGTCTTAAAGAGATAGAATGGGATATTTTAGGCTCAATTGAAGAGATTCGAAATGGATTGGATATAGGCGCTACTTTACTCAAAGTTCATGAAACTTTCTTTTCGACAGACGTTTGTCTTCCCTTATGGAAACTGTTCACTTTGAATGATGAATGGTTAATCTTTGCTTGTGATCATATTCTATATGATGGTAATACTGGTGCGTTTGTTATTGAAGATTTATTACAAATAATCAATGGAGGCTCAATTCAAGAGGACAGTGATTTTAGAATACAAAACAGAAAAAACACCACACCATCTTTCAGCCATCTAATCAAAAGTATGAGTGCTCATATTTGTCCTGCTAAAATTAAGGCCTTATGGGATTACTTTTTCGGAAATCCCAATATCGCTGGAAAGAAGTTATGGCATCTTGCTAATGAAATAAAAGTTAAAGAAACAGCTACATTTCAAGTGATTCTCAAAATGGACTCTGCTCAATTCTCGAAGCTTAAAGCAGTCATAAGAGAACACGGAGTTTCTTTTACCAGTATTTTAGTCTATTTCAATATCACCTTCTTCTCTTCCGAAGAAACTTTTGCAAGGGTTGTTATTCCCGTCAATCTGAGAGCTTTAATAAAAGAAGATGCTTCAAGAACATATGGATTGTTTGTCTCTTCAATCAATCTCGATGAAAGTAAATGCAGGAGCCAGGCTGCTTCTATTGATTGGGATTATGTCTGTTTCATTCAAAAGCATCTTGACATTTCCCTAATCCCAGTGGTCGCGCAAGAGGTTGGTATGCTTAATTATGTTAATATTCAAAACTTTTTTCAGAATGCAATGTTGACAAGTGAAAGAAGTACGTTCGAGATCTCGAATCTGGGTCTAAGACACTCTGATTTTGCGGAGTATATCTTCTCTCAGCCTAATAACGCCTCAGGCCCTTATTTTACTAATAATTTGATCTCCTCAAAAGATACTACCACGATTTTGATCACTGGAGTTCCGTCGACCAAGTATATATTCGATGAATATCACCGGCATATAGAGAACTCCCTTAACAGTCTTGCTGAGACCTTTGCCAGATAAGCGAAATCAAGTGTTTAATTGATTATTACAAACTCTTATATCTGTGAAACTGAAGCATAGAGCCTAATGAGTATGTCATCATTTCGATAAAGATTACATAATCAGTGGCTCAAATATGTTCATCAAATGGAAACACATAATGTAAAAAATGTGGCGAGTAGGTAATTATCTTCAACGAAGCAGCATATTCAGCCTAATTATCGGTTTTGGTGTCTATAGTAGGTGAAAGTCGGTCACTTACAGTGTAAATGACTAGGTAGATATTCACAAGAAGAGAAATGCTGAGTTAGGTGTATTGGATTGTAACTATATCCCACCGCCATCCCTGATGTAGTAAAGACCACAGTATTATGGCTCGTAACCATGTGGAGTTCTGCCACTCTTTTGAACAAACGGATCTGTCCTCTATATATAACAATAAGTGCGAGATTGACGGCTTTATAAGTTTTTGAAAGTTTCTGAAGGTTACGTTTCGAGTTTTTTTGTCTTGCTTATCAGCTACTTGATAGTCGTCCCTTTCAACTTCTCTGCCTTCCTTCCCTGTTTCATGATATGGTTCGAACTTTTTTAGCTTGTGACCTTTGTCGTCGTTCAAAACTACGTTGTTTGGGTAATATTGATGAGAAAGGAGAACCTCAGGGAAAGTGTGAAAGATGCCTCAGAAGTTCTCTAGAGTGTGTTTATACGCCCAAGCCATCACAACTCAAAAAGAGGAGCAAACTAGAGAACAAGGTTAACAAAAAGACAAAAAAAAATAGTCCAAATACTCATTTCATCAGTTCCCCAGTAGTTCATGTCCGCACACCGCATCCAACGTCCTCGATGCTTCCTATGCTTGTCGATTCTGCCTTGTCTTCCTCTTCCTTTCTACCGGACTATTTGAGGGATACTGTTAACAACTTTGATCACCAGTATAGAGCAAAGGGTCCACATCAACTGGATCCAATAATATTACCAAACAAGACTATAATTATTCAAGTTCTAGAAGAATTTTTTGATAATCAATATCACTCAATCTTCAATTTTATTCACAAACAAAGTTATATTGATTGGGTTAAGAGTGATAACTTTGGCAGAAACTTTTTCAGTTATGATGATCCCAATAACGTTCCGGAATTCACACCGTGTACCTTATTGGCAATCTTAGCAGTATGTGCAAGGCATTTCAAGAAACTAATCCAAGCATATGGGACTTTCAATCAGGACTTTGAGCCGGAGAGGTTTCTCCCCGATTTTGTAGGGGTCACTGAAATTACCAAAGATTCCCCTTCAAATGCTTCCAAGTACTTTGCTTATTATTCCAGATTATTGCTGAAAGATGTATTTGATACACCCTCTATTCAAAGAATCCAATCACTTGTCCTTTTATCCTCTCATGAATGGACTGAGGGAAACTCAACAAGGTCTTATTTATATATTGGCATAGCTGCAAGAATGGGCGCAATTCTAGGTTTGTGTTGTAGACAAGGCGTCTGTTATATTGAAGAGAAAAAAAAGTCTCCAAGAGAAAAATTCATTTCTTTGGAATCTAAACGTCGGACCATTTGGGCTGTTTATATGATGGATAGATGTAATTCCAGTGGTAGAAATAGAAGCCATGCATTGAAGATTGATGATATTGAAGTTGGCTTACCTTGTCCAGAAGAGAATTTTCAAAATGGAATTGAAGTCGAATACCCTAGTTACAGCACCTGCTTTCAGATGCTTTCGAGTTTGACGGCATTAGATTTCACTATAATCGCATACGAATTATGGTCAAAAGTCGCTAAATGGGTTGGCGAAACTGGTGCTGTTAAGGAAAAACTCAGCCCAAATGATCCGAATTCTACTTTTTACAAGCTTTCTAATGATCTGGATTTTTTGAAAGAGAACTTGCCTTCGTTGTTGAAATTTGAAAACCTGTCATACCATTTGAATAAGAGAACCATGACTTATGGATATTTACATCAATTGTTGCATCTTTGTGGAATATTTTTGAACCGTGAATATTTTTACTATTCAAAGAATATATCAAAAAATGATCACTTCAATTTTACTAAAAAACTGATCTTTGATTTGACAAATAGCTCTAATTTAATATTCACCTTGCACAAATATAATCAATTCTGTGTTACACCTTTTACGTCTTTCCAGTTATTCACTAATTCGGTAACATGTCTCTCAGTTTCCTCTATATTGAATGATGTCGCTTTGAAGAATATTGGAATTCATAACATGACTTTGTTGAAAGATAAAGCAAGCCAAGATCAATTAGCGTCAACGTGGTTTACTATATGTGAACAGCTGAAAAAGTATTTAGAATTAAGAAAGAACACTCTAGATTTTAACGAGAAGTTGAAATCTAGCGCTAAATTGAATAATTTATTGAATGATTACGGTGAATCTGATATTGAGGAGAGATTATCCATAAATGCGCCACAAAGAACTAAAAAGATTGATTTGAATGATATATTGAACGCATCGAATGATAGCACATCTAATAAAGTTATATCTCGATCACCTTCTTCAACGTCCACTTCGGCTTCATCATACGATAAAGAGACAGGCTCTAGTCCAATGTCTTACCAATCTGGAATCAACATGCAATCTACTTCATATATTGCAGGTTCAGGTACCAGTACAAGTACAGAAGATGATCTGAATAACTTTCTAATTAATGAAAATGATATTGATAAATATTTCACCCATTGGGATAAGATTCTACAGAATTGGAATGATGTGTTCATAGAAGATACTTCTATTAATGTGATGAATACATATACAGTTATGGACTAAATTTTGGGAGAATGAAATATGCAGTTTGTTATAGAGCTTCGACGAACATGGATATAGTATATCCACTAAGCAGTTTTATCAGAATCTAATCAATCGAAAAGCTTTCACCAAAAGTATTTCAATAAAGTCAGAATAGTGACTGGCAGACTCTTGGATTCCTATGTTGCTCTAAGAAAGTGATAAATCTGTCGCACTCAATCTACCGTATTTTCCTACTCCAATATAGAGATATATTTTGGCAGAAGAAATACAATGAGGCTGGAATTAATTTTAGGAGACACAAGTCTTGGGTAGTTAGCTTTACATAGTTCAACAGTTAAACATTTTGAATTCCTATATAGTTCGGCTAAACAATTCACATTCCTGTCCCAGAACATGCTAAAAACCCATCAAAAACACTATCTGAAAGGCCTCGCTAATAGCTTCTTGGAATAATTTTGTTTTAAGATATAGTTAGATATTTAGTGAATCCACAATAGTAGTTCCAAAATCATTCAATGACTTGGAACGGAGACTTCGTGGAAATCAAAGGCCCCTATCTAAATCTATAAGAACCCTTCTTCAAAAGTTATACTATTTTCAAATATGGACAAAAACTTGAATATGTCATCATTATCACTTTTTTCATCGAGATCCTCAGCAAGGACTCCAGTTCTTTGTCTAATACTAACTAGTGACATTTTATCTATACTCTCAAAGAGTTTCTGGAACTTTTCTGATTCGCAGTTTTTTATACACAGTTGCCTTAACACTTCGAGACACCTCTTCGCCCAAGAATTAGAGAAGCTCATTGCTCTCAAGAAGACTATTGATAACGACAAATACCTCTCTGAAAGAAGCTTAACTTTTGAATCGCTGGAGGAGCAATAAAATCTCATATGTACAACAGCTGCAGATAGTAAGGCATCACACGAGAATAACTCAATAGATTCTAAACCAAAATGGTGATTGTAATCCCTCAATATCCTGACAATAGTTTGTGCTGAAGATAGACAAGTCGATGAATGAAGGTCTTCTTTATCCAAAACATTCAAAAATGGGGTGTGAATAAGAATAAGAAAAAGATTCAATTTAATATGGAGGGTATAAACATGTGGAAGAACGGGCTTCGTAATGCTCCTTTGAAGTTTCAAATACGTTGGTAGATTTATTGAAAATTCCTTGAGCTCAAGGTTAGTCTTCTCTACTAATGCCTCGAGCTCTGTGCTGGTATAATTTCTGAATGGTGAGTAAATCTGATCGATAGGATCAGTAGCAATTAAGAAAAGTTCCACTAAGAAAGAAAAGCTTGAATGCAAGCGGTTATATTCTCCATTCAAAACGTGTTTATCTATACTGGGATGCTTCCACTCTTCATATTCATTGATAAATGTCTTCGCGGTTAAAGGAGCTGTGATGAATGCTCGACTTGTCGAGGGCTCTCTGCCAAAAACATTATTAAATGAAGAGCCGAGAATGTACAAGCACCACCATACCGTCTGTCTTAGTTGATTTTCCTCCTCTGATATTACTCCTTTAGATACAGCTTCTGAGAAGTCCAAATTAAACCCTAAAGTGAAAGCCATATGCGAAGCACTTGAACAATAATCTCCTGAATGAGCTTCCATGTCCAAACTGAAAGAATGTAAGCTTAGAAGTGCAGCAGCTTGGACTGTAGTTATAGATGGGGCTTCTTTTTCGAACAATAGCAAGATCTTTGCATAATTTGCATATTTAAGGCCTGCTGTATTTGGGTCGTCTTTATCAGTCCGTGCCTCGGGCCTACTGGAAAATCTTGATCCAACGGCAAGCATAGCAGACAATAAAGCAGGTGAACAATATTGGTACTTTGATGTTCCGTGATTAAAGTACTCATCAAGAAATTTTTCTCTCCATACAATAGGTAGAGTACTATTTTGCCATGTCCAATAATTATCGAGCAAATGAAATTTCAGCTCTTCTGATATATCATACTCCTTGTGAAGCAATGCAGCAACTTTATCTGCTTTTTGTCTTAAATCATGAACATTGTTCGATTGCATTCGCAGTTTGATATTACCGAGTCTTGAAATATTTGATCTTATGCCGAAACATCTTAGTTGCCCGTCTTCGCCGTAGTTGAGTTGACAAGATTGACGCAAATAACTCTCTGTTACTTGATGTAGTAGGTCGTGTTGAGCATACGAACCACAACCATTATTCCAGTGAGAGTTGACCTTCACAACATTGTCACTTTTCAGTCTAGTCAATTCATTCTCTAGATTTTTTACTCGTTCCTGTAATGCTCTTAAGTAATCTTTAGAGACTGGTTTCCTTCTATCAGCTAAAGGAAGGTATTCACACGCGATGTTTCTAGCCTCACAGGATCCACAAACTGGTCCCTTGCCATCACATTTTATCCGCTTTTTACGGCATGATATACAAGCTAGCACAGTCCTCTTTTTTGATATAGTTTTTATTGGTGCTTTGGTTTGTTCCATTTATGGATATTTCTTTGATTATTCCTAAAAAAGAAGAGTAAGGTTGTAAACGCCCATGTGAAATAAAAATATACACTAACCTGATGAAATATTTATTACAAGAAATGCGGAGAATGCTTACTCCTTGCTCAAAGATAAGGTGCATATTTCCATGTGCTCGAATGCAATTTACTGATCTACACTTCAGTCCGGATGTTCAGATTCCTGTTCCATTCTCTGCGCAAAATATTATACTTTTCTCGCAAGCTTCTATAACAGTTCATTGTCGCTTGGAGCAGTTTCACCTTCAAATTCAATAGGACTGTTTTGTGTTCTATTGACACGAAGTTTGAATACGTCAAACCGGTTATATCCTCCAACCAAATCGTGGAACTGTTTTGGTACAATCGTCTTGTTGAGATCAAATATAGCATATGCTATACCCTCTTCATATTGTAAAAAGTCTCCAATTTCAATCCCAGCTGGATTTAGGAAAAAAGTGGCCCCTTGACTCATACTTCGGTAGAACTCCTCATTAGAAGGATCATCTTCAACTAGGTAGTCGATCATATATTTATCTGCAAATGAAGAACAAACAATACCGAAACATTTACCTTCTAAGCACTGTGAACCACATCTTATTTTGTTTGCAACAACATTATCGAAGAACTTCTCTGTGGAGGAAGCATTTGGTCTTTGATAGTCAGCAGCTGGCGGCCAAATTGAAATATGAATTTGTTCACCTTGACTAAGTAATGTGAATCTTGCTAATGAGTTTGTATTCTCACCACATATCAAAGCTCCAATTTTACCATATTTAGAATCAATAACATTCAGACCTGAGCCGTCTCCATTAGCCCATGATAGCTTTTCGAAGAAAGTTGGGACTAACTTTCTATGATGCGCGCCAATTTTACCATTTTCATCTATTAGAACATAGGAGTTCCAGAGGCATCCAACACTTACTCTCGATCTTTCATTAAATCCCAGTAAAACAGCAACACTCAATTCTTGACATAAATCTTTGAGGCTTGAAATTTCAGCACCATCGATAAAGATAGAACTCTTTATCAAACTTTCAAATAGATGATGATTGTCTATTGGGGCTTTGCATGAGCTCCATATAGGGAATGCTGAAACATATGTTTCCGGGAATACAATCAGCTGTGCACCATTCTTAGCAGCTTCTCTAACAGAATCAAATACTCTTTTCATAGTTGCATCCTTATCTAAGAAAACAGGTGCAATATGGCAAGCTGCCACCTTGGTAATTGGGAATTCAGCCATTAGCAATTATTTTGCTCTATGGATATATTGTAGTCTGATGTGATTCGGATCTTCATGGCTTTATATACATATATATATATATTTGAGCGAAAATTATGTAACTTAGAAAAGGATGATTGAACGGCTCACTATGGCCGGTTTATATACATCCGTTCATTGATCAACCTCCAAGTTTGGCACATTTCTGGCTGAGATAGGCTTTGGAAACCTACCATCCAGCTGCAATCTATTCGATCCTGCGTTTTTAGGAGTACTCTGAATCAAACTTACAAGATAGAGTCTAATAGGGTGTCAGGAGCCTCTCGCAGTTCATCTACGCTCCACCCACTTTCATTGAGATACTCCTCATCATCGATCCTTATCAATAACTGTGTTTGGGCCACTCTTACGCTCTTCATCTAAACACAAACCATGCATGTGCATATCAACAAAGATTTACTTGATACAGAAGAGAGTGTGCAGATAATTTGTACTACGCTGTAAATCACTTTTAAGAGATCATAATTTCCATTGAATTGCTTTGAAGTAAATGATGAAATAAATATGTTTCAGCTTTCTATAGTATATTTTATTTAAGAGTAAAATAATTACAATCACAGTTTAAACCAATCCTGAGATGAAAAACTCAATTCAAGGTATGGTGGACATTGGAAATCTGGAAGCACTAAGCAAAGATCAATGCGTATACTTGAAATAGGGGCTCTTATCTCCCATTTGAGCAAATTTCTCAGGGCTCAAATCAAGATATCTTCCTTGTTGAATATCTTTTTGCTTTCTCCTATTTATTCTGTAGTAAGCCACATTCATCCCAATCGTTGCGATCAATCCTATAGAAACAAACATAATTTCTAAGCCATATCCAAGCTTATAGTTTGGCGCATCCTGAACCCTAAAAAAGTTGACACTGAACGTGCCCGACAAGTTTCCAATCCCTATTTGAATGCCCATTCCAACAGCCCTCTTTTGATCTCCCGAGAGATTATTTGCAAGCCAGGTAATCATAGCAGGAAATCCACAAAACGATGAAACCACAACAATGAACACACCTGCATAAACTGCATTGGGGTGTTCGATCACATCAACGGAGATACAAATGATGTATCCGATCAACATGAAAACATGACACCCAATGAGAAAAGGTGATCTCATCTTATATCTATCTGATAATTTTGCTACAATAACTGTGAAAACAGAAGCAACCACATATGGTGGAACAGACATCAGCTGTGCATTAGCTGAGGTGTACCCCATGGTTTTGATAATAGTTGGTAAGAATACTGAAAGTGCATAGACTGTAGTAACAATCGACCAATGGGATAGGATATGTACATAGCACTGCCAGTCTTTGAAGGCGTCCAGTAAAACTCTTCTACCTTCTATCTTTTTGTTCATTCTATGGTTTATATTCTCTCCGGGAATGAGACTGTCAATGGCCAAAGCATACTGAATAAATTCTCTTTCCTTATCACTTAAAAATTTCGCAGTATCTGGATAATCAAAGATGTAAATAAACGATGATAATGCTATTAATACGGTCGCACACCCCTCTAATATGAAAATATATTGCCATCCGTGAAGTCCACCTACCCCATTCAAAAATGCAATTCCATAAGCCAGCAGTCCAGAAAAAGCTCCAGCAAGTGAAGCAGCGCCATAAAATAACGCCTGTCTATATTGCAATTCAGAACGGGGATACCATTGAGTTAAGTAAAAAGCGACTCCAGGAAACAACCCGGCTTCAGTTATACCCAGCATTATACGGCAGACTATTAATCCTGTGTAGTTTTTCACTATACCAGTCAAAGCAATCACAATACCCCAACCTATCATCATGCTAGGCAAATATATTGAAGGTCTAAATCTATTCATTAAATAGTTTGACGGAATCTCGAAAGGTGAGTAGGTAAAATAAAACACAGTTAGTGCCAGATTGAATTGATTTCCAACAAGATTGATGTCTGTTGGTAGTCCCTCAATTTTAGCATTTCCTATATTTCCCCGATCGATAAAAGAGCACAGATACAGAAGTGTTACTCCTGGTAAGAGATAGAAATCAAGTTTTCGGAAAAGTTCACTCTTTTTTATTTCTGGATATTTTTCTTCTGCAGAGAGTGAAGTACTTTCTATTGATGTACTTGAAATTGGGCCTTCCTCTTTCACCTCAAACACCCTCAAGTTGTTCAAGTCTTTTTCGTCCATGATTCAACGTGAGGATTAGTAGACATCGTTGAGATCAATGTGAAACTCTATGTTGATACAGCTCATATATATATATATATATATATACCATTCTATCATCTGAAGATCTCTGTTATCTATAGCCTTGGAACCAATGGATTATCATAGCATTCAAAATGCAAAAAGGGATGAAGACCTTCCAATCTGGCAAGGTACTTTCTACTGAAGGGTCAATACATTGGTTAGAACAACATTGATTATCAAAACTGAACCCACATTAGTTGAGAGCGGATGCACATTTCCCATGATCATCTTATCTATTCCAGATCTTTGAAGATCCAACTGTAATCCACTATCCTTACAACTGCATATATTATCAAAATGATAAGATCTGGCTCACTTGCGGATACAAAAAAGTCGTTGGCTTCAATCAAAGAGAGTCGTTAAAGTCGTGGTTTATAACGTGGCGTGGAGTTTTTTCAAATAGGCTAGATCTTTCCAAGCAACTAAAACAAAAACCAGAATTTAAGATGGTTTTCTTTGCTTCTCTTCTTGAGAAGCATGACAAGGTTTGCAACTTAGAGAAAAGTGAATTGCTGCTTCATGTTTCAAAGAAATTCTTTCGAGGAATATATTCTCAAACACTTTGCAAGGGCCTGAAAAAAATACATTCAGACCGATATGAAATTTCCTTAAGCCACTGTAAGCAAAAATGGGAGTTACCGTTTTCTTTATTATTACGAAGCTTTTGTATATCTTCTCTGAATGCACCCTTCGAAACAACCAACACTTGAGAGACCTGATCTAACATCAAAAATAGAATACTTCTAGAACAGCTTCGCGTATTGGACTACAAGCTTACACATTCGCGAAGGCTTTTTGTTCCAAAAGTTGATGATTAGCCTCCATGTTCGTGAACCAAGCAAACTGAAAGATCAAATGAATACGTAAAGGCTCCACCACTATAAAAAATTACGAAAAATATGTCTGATACTGAGAGAATAATAGAGAGTTTTCTGGAAGACTTTTCATTGGACGCTAAATGGTTTAAGCTTTACCCAATATGGGTTCCAACAGGATCAGATAAGAAAAAAGGTATTCCACATCTAATACGCCAACGAGAAGTAATATTTACAAGGGAGGTGATAAAAAAAAATGTTACTAGTACGAGATACAAACAACCATGGAGCTGAATTGAGGTCATCTATAAAATCGACTAAGAATTCTGGTATTGGTGTTATTGATACTCTTATTGATACTCTTATTGAAGATTTTGATAAACTCGCAAACTTACCTGATGATAACTTGAAAGTGCAAACTGCAAAGAAACTTACTGAAACATTCAAGAACTACTTTATTATATCGCAAAATTCCACTCTTGCTGATGAAACTATAAAGAAAAGTCAAAAAGATTTAAACGAGAAAAGAAAAGATCTAGAAATGTATTTGCGGTATGGCTCCAAATTATGCCTCAACTATCCATTTGCCTGGAATACTCCTCCCCGGCCCCCTCCTAAGATAACGCTCGTATCAAGGTCTAGTGCTGCTCAAGAGAGGTATAGAGCCTCATCTTCTCATCCAAAGGGTTCAAGTAAACTTTCTCAGTTTATTGATGCTGCCGATTACATCTTACCACAGAGAAAAAAGCTTAATGGGTCACACGATGGTGATCCTTATCTAGCAGACTTCCAGAGACTTGGTACATCGATTGAAACTCGGTTTGGAGAATTATCAGAATATTTGTTTGGAGAAAAGCCTTTCGACAGAGTTGATGAGG
>PPXL03000021.1:0-62229 GCA_003706765.3 Xingzhongia hampshirensis
GTACGTTTGTCAATACCACCACACTTGTAAATCAAGTGACCGGTGGTGGTAGATTTACCAGAATCGACGTGACCAATAACGACAACGTTAACGTGAGTTTTTTCTTTACCCATTGTAGCTTATATATGTATATTCTCAGAAGGAATGCAATTGATTCACGGTGTGAGGACAAGGAAAAGGAAAAAAGAAAGGGAAAAGATATTAAGATAGAAAAAAACAGAGTGGCGATTACGCCTTTATATAATAAAATCCTGATGATGAAAATTTTCAAATCCATGTGGGTTTGGAAATCTAGGGGAATATGATGAAATTTACACAGAATTTTAAAGCCTTTAGAGAGACAAAGCCCCTAAAGTGTGCTACAATATACGCACTGAAAAGAGAGGGTAATGAAATATTTCTAATTACATGCATGCCTAAAAAAGAAATTTCTGATTTATAAAAAAATTTTTTTTTCAGAGAGACAGCGATGAGATGGATGGGGAAAATTAGTTAGAGGATGTTTAAGAGAGAAAGAAATAATTGAAGCAGAAGTACGTGAGCTAGTAAGTATGTAGTATGACCAATTATTAGCAATAGAACGAAAATTATGGGGTAATTTCAGCGAGTGTTGTTTTCAATTCTGAAGAGAAGGATGTTGTTTGAACTGATCTCACCAAATATAGGTTGCGCTTTGTGAGTTATCTGTTTATTTTTATTTTTATTTTTATTTTTTTTTATTTTTGATGGGAAAGTGGTTCAGGGCCACTCTTCTTATTCATCTATTACCAACAAAGACAAATTGTTAAGAGGTTTATTCTTGTTCATATGGCGCAGATGAACGCTGTTACTTCTACATAGTTAGGTTCAGGTATCCATAGTTTGTATTGGGATATTCGTAAACACGTTAAGAGCAACCAGCAGCAAATATTTGTCAAGCAGTGAATGTAGCATATTTCTTCATTTCATCAGGAATCTTCTCCCAATGGCCATTTTCAATCAACCATTCCTTGTTGAAGAGCTTGGAAGCATACTTGTGTGCACTATCGGCAACAGTTGTAACAACGTTGGATCCTTCTGGCAAAGTCAGTGCCAATTCCCTTGCGGCCGCGATATTCAAACCACCCGATGCACCAACCCAACAATCTTGTTCGTGGATCAATCTGTAGATATTCAAAATAGCATCTGTATCATCAATCATAACAGCGTTATCAGCCAATTCTAAAGTGTCATGCATTTGCCCTGTTAGATTTTTTTTCCCAATACCTTCAACAAATGAACAACCATCCGAGTCCCAACTCTTCCCATTTGTCTTGATAAATTGGTACAACCCAGACCCAGCTTTATCAGCTGCCCAGCATTTACATTCATTATTGGTGGAATCTTTCAAGTAGGAAGAAATTCCCATAAAAGTACCACCCGTTCCAACAGAAGCTGCAAACCCGTCAACCTTTCCATTCAACTGATTGTAAATCTCTGGACCTGTGGTTTCGTAATGCGCCTGTCTATTGGATGTGTTGCCCATTTGGTTGATGAAGACAGAATTTGGTGCTTCTTGTGAGTACTTCTCTGCAAACTTTGTCCAATGCAATGGATTTGATGGGATATCCGGACATTGAATAACTGTGCAACCTAGCGACTTCATATTCTCTATTTTTTCAGGAACGAGATTATCAGGAACAAACAAAATCACATTGAGTGGAGGATCAAAGCACTTTGCCAACATCGCAAGAGCCGCACCACTATTACCAGAAGTACCTTCAACCAAATTCCCACCAGGTTGAACCTTCCCTTTGGATAACACATCATTCAACAAATACAAAACTGGACGATCTTTGATTGAACCCCCTGGGTTTTCGTATTCCGCCTTAAAGTAAACATTTCTACCGATTTCCTTTGATAACGATTCAAACTTGATTAGTGAGGTGTTACCAATCTTTTGAACAATGTCCTCATTGCTCTTTTGCAAAACTGGTACATTCTTTGGCGCCTTTATCATAGAGACCGACAAACCGACTGGGCTTGCTGCTGTCATCATTATATATATACTATATTCTACTTCCTCTTATCAAGAGCGCTTAACATACAAGAGGGAAAAAGTCACTCTTTATATACACGTTTCAGAATCTAATACTGGAAGAGGCGAGGGGGGGGGGGGCCAGAAATCCTAATCTTGCAACAACAAAACACGCGTCCTAACATAGATGTAAGCCCAGATGACTCTGATCACACAAAGTCCGCTAAAACGCTATACAAAGAGAGTATTCCAACCAGAAACCCAACCTCAACTTGTCGTAGAAAACTCCAAAAAACTCGTAACGAGTTGGATATTATACTCCCAGACAAGCGACCAACACTGGCATCATCAAAAGCGCATCTGAAGCCCTCCTTGTATCCCTATTCTTTCATTCAAATTATCTACCCATCCCAACACGTCAGATGTTTTGAGCATTTTCTGCAATGCCATTTTTAGAATCAGCGCCGACGGTTCCAGACCTTTTCCGGAAAACCTCAGAGGTTAGTTTGACTGTGTGATAACATTCTCTAGTGATAACTATCAACAATCAACACAACCTGTGTTGAAACCATCAATTTTGACCAAATATTCATGTACATGACAGTCTCCCGCACTCACTACAGTGACATATTCAATATTTTTGGCACATTCGCAGCCTTTTATACTTCTTAATAGTAAAATGCGTGCCACGATTGCGTGCTTGTTGCGTTCGCCATTGATGGCGGAAAAGCACGTGATGTACACTTAGTCAGCGGCTCAAGAAATATTAGTCATCTAGTAGTAGTAGTAGTAGTACATGTAAATATATATATAAATATATATTGGCATTGGCGGACTGATATGAATACAGATCTCTGTTTTCGTTTCAGAATAATGGTGGGATGTCTGTGTACTTTTTAAGATGGTCAGGTACAGCATGGAAATGGCCATTCTGGATTAACCATTCCCTGTTGAAAAGCTTACTAGCGTAGTTTTCAGAGAAATCAGCACAGGTGGTTACAATGTTAGAGTCTTCCGGCAAAGTCAACGCAAGTTCTTTAGCGGCTTGGACATTAACAGCAGCACTTGGACCTACCCAGACCCCTAAGGAATCATATATTTCATAGACTCGTGCTACAGCTTCGGTATCACTGATAGTAATCGCGTCATTAACGATTTCAAGGACATCGTGTAGTTGTCCTGTAAGAGCCTTTTTACCAATCCCTTCAACAAATGAAGTTCCTTCAGAATCCCAATTCTGACCCTTTGACTTGATGTAACTTGTGAGCCCAGATCCAAGCCTATCAGCAGCCCAAATCACAACTGCTGGATTCTCACTTCTGAGGTAGGTACCAACACCAGATAATGTACCACCTGTGCCTGCACCTGCAACAAACCCATCAACTTTACCTTTCAATTGCTCGTAGATTTCAGGCCCAGTTGTTTCAAAATGAGCTCTTCTATTAGTCAGATTGTCCATTTGGTTCAAGTGAACAGCGTTTTCATGTTCATTAGCCCAACTTTTAGCTTGATTATTGAAAAACAAAGGACTATCAAAAGGAACCTCCATAGAACATAATATCACTTCAGCACCCAAGTCACGCAACAAATTGATTTTGTCCGGAATTAAAACATCAGGAACGTATAATCGAACTTTCAAAGGGGGTTTACGGGCCTTTGCAATCAATGCAATTGCTATACCTGTATTTCCGGCAGTACCTTCAGTAATAGTGGTGAGATTGGGATTCTTCTCCAAAGCATCTTCAATCAGGTACTTCACGGCTCTATCTTTGATGGAGTGTCCTGGATTTGTATATTCTGCCTTGAAATAAATATTCCTTTTGATCTCTTTGGATAGCTTCTCGTGATAAATTAGTGGTGTTTTCCCAATTCTGGAGAGATATTCCTCTGGACTGTAATTACCGTACTTTTCAGCCATTAAGAGTAGATTAGATTCACTGTGATATATTATGTGATAGATCTGGGGTGAAATAAAAACTGAGGAGAATCAAGGGGGAATGAGTGCGTATTAGAATCTCTTCTGAAAGACCATTGAATGCTATGTGCCTAATTTGTGGCTCTTGACAATGCAAGATTTCCATCGGATAAATATCCATCATGATAGTCTGTTTTTTTTTTTTTTTTTTTCCCAAAAGAATCAAAAATTTCGTCGTCCCGAGGAAAACATTTTGAAAAAAGTATATTTATAATCCAAGTATGCACAGAATTGATGAATTGCTTTATTGTCAACTAGAAGCACAATAAAAAATGTCAACCGTATCACCGACTATTCAATTCAATGCACAAACACACAAGCTCATAACTGTCGCAGCAGGATGCTTTTGGGGCGTAGAGCAGATCTACAGAAAACATTACGCCTCTAAAGGTTTGGTTGATGCTAAAGTTGGATTTGCTAATGGTTTACCAGATGTCTCTCATCCTTCTTATAAAAGGGTCTGCCAAGGTGATACAAACTATGCTGAAGTACTCCAAATCAGCTATGACCCTTCAAAGGTTTCATTGAAGGAGCTTCTTTCCTTCTTTTATAAGATTCACGACCCGACTACTGTCAACTCACAGGGCCATGATGTTGGAACTCAGTACAGATCAGCAATTTATACTCACTCAGATGACGACTATGAAGTTGCTCAGGATGTAACCAAAGAATTTCAACCAAAATGGGGAAATAAGATCATCACGAGACTAGAACCAATTCAAAATTATTACGATGCAGAAGATTATCATCAATTATACTTGGATAAGAACCCCGATGGTTACCACTGTGAAAACCATTTTGTCAGAGACTTATAACTTAACGAGTACGTGCTAACGGAAATAGGTTGTTCATGTAGTAATCCGATTTATTCATCGAAGCACAATTACAGAATCGCGAACTCTGCTCAATGAATATATCAAATCGCCAATACCGATATCCTACTTTTTTATCAAAAAAACACATACTCTACAAATGAATTCGACAATTCTAGCTAGATCTATAT
The DNA here is from genome assembly GCA_003706765.3 of Xingzhongia hampshirensis. Classification (NCBI taxonomy): domain Eukaryota; kingdom Fungi; phylum Ascomycota; class Saccharomycetes; order Phaffomycetales; family Wickerhamomycetaceae; genus Xingzhongia; species Xingzhongia hampshirensis. The sequence continues at coordinate 4,975 of PPXL03000021.1, forward strand.
TATCTTGATCCAACTACCAACATAATTTATGAAAAGCTAAATTATATATAACTATGACGAAACAAAAAACACAGCTCATAGTTCAATTTTTGGGGATTTTTAACTATGACCCTTCGAGGATAAAAAGTAAGAGAATAAATCAGAAAAAAAAAACGAAAACAAACTCTTAAAAACCTCCTTTTATATTTTGTAAAGCTTTCTTACTGAAATTTAAAAAAAAGTGTGAATCTATAGTCACACAAAACATCTTCATGAAATCATACCCATAAAATGTGAGATGACCTCTCATTATAAACTGTAAATGAAATAATGAACTTCCAATTAATCACCATAATGCAGTATCTACCCAGTAAAAAAAAAAGAAAAACATATGAATCAAGTTCCAAACTCAAGACAAACAAACAAACGCAGATTGAAAAGTCAAATAACTATAACTTAAATACAACACTAACCATAATAGAATGCTTCTCCTCCTCCTTTCAGAGAAAAGAGGGCTTTGGCAAACTAGAGGTTTCAGGACTATTTGTAAAGGAAGCACCCGCATAATTAGAGCCGAAGCTTCTATATGGAGAAGAAGATGCAGATGATGGAATTGGGGCTGGACTTGGTGTCTTGACTCCAGAAGAAGCTGGTGTAGAGACAGTGAATGGTGTTCCCAGTGTCCCCTGTGGTTGATTCGAGGAAGCATAGTATGATGCAGTAGAAATCGCATTAGTGAAGTTAGGAGAAGACAACGGGGATGATGTGGTTTTGTTTTGTTTACTATTCTTCTTCTGTGATTTGGACTGTTTGTGGCTCTGCATAGCGGAACTTCCATTCACATTTACTAAAGGCTTCTGATTTGGACCTTTCTTCTTTGCCTGTGAGTTTCCACCGCCAAAGTCAGGTGCTTGTCCGTTTGGAAGAACGGCCTTTGGGATCTTTTTGGACCTAATCTCGTTCTTGTATTCATTGTTCTTATATTGCTGCCTCATGTCCTTGGAGTTTCCAAAATCAGGTGCGCGCCCATTTGGAAGCGATTGATGTTTGGGTATCTTATTGAACTTATATTGCCCTTTCTGATTGTTGAAATACTTGGTATCCTGCGAACCACCCGCTTGTTGTGTTCTCTGTTGTTGTACTTCCACCATAATAACAGATTTGTTGAAGTGCTATATTAACATATGATACTGGTAACAGGACGTGTAAACAGGAAAAAAAATGCTAGATATAATTTAAACACAGTGCTTCTTCTGCCAGCTGTAATAACAAGGCAAGATAACTAAGTCTGACTAACTGAATAACTTTTATACTTGTTGCGGCTGAGTTGTTTAAAGGAAAGGAGGCGAAAAAACAGCAGCTACAATGAAGTTCACTGTGCTGAAAATTACATCCAAAAAGAAGATATTGAGTAAATAATGGTACAATTGAAAAACAAAAAAAAGTGAAATAACAGTTCATAGAGCGAGTTCGTGAAAAGACAACTTTTTGACAGCCTTGAAAAAGGCTATACATATGTTAAGCTTGTTGGTTCACGATAGAGATCTGAGCGAGTCTGATTGATTGATCACTAATAAAAAGCTGGGTACGGAATGGAGTATAACTTGAAATTGGAAAACAGGAAAAAGTTTCAAGATAAAACAAAGCTGAAAAGACAGCACAAGAAAGATTACTCCAAGGTAATAAGGAAGCCCAAAGAAGAGAATGATAAAGATAAGCAAGAAGGAGGAGAACACGAACAGGCGCAAGAATTGGATGAAGATGGAAATCCCGTGATTGTAGAAGACAACTCGAATGAGTGGAGATACAAAGAAGAAATAGACATTGAAGGATTAGATGAGCCAAGCTATGATAATGAGGACATTAAGAGAATAATCGCAACCAAAGAGATAAATCTGAATGGTGCCAAAAAGTTGGATATCAATAAACTTTCGACAAGAGAACTTTTGAATTTGAAGATCATGGATCCAAAGGATGATAGGGCGGTGTCATCAGATTCAAAATCACAAGATCAGTTTGATATAGCTCGTGTATTGAATGAACCTGCTCGTCAAACAACGTCCAAGACTGAAAAAAAAACACCTCTGCCCAACAAAACACCAATAGAGCTTAAAGAAGACGAATCTTTTCTAGACGACTTGATATAGTATATAACTCCTCATCATACAAAAGATCCAAGAGAAGCCTCGTAAGTACGATTATATCATGATGAGTTTACCCGGCTCTGTAATTTTTTTCACGGTTAGAGCAACATGAAAGTTTTTTCTTCGCAATATAAACTCATCAAAAAAGTAAACGTTTACCAAGTTGTTTTAGAGTGTTCAAAAACAGAATTAGGTAAAAGATGGCTGTTTCTGCTTCTAAGGCTAAAAGAGATGCCAAAAAGGCTGCTTCTGGTAAAAAATCCAAGAAAGACAAATCTGAAGATGTCGATTCTACTGCAGCAGAAATCAAGAACTTGAAGTTGCAACAGGATAAAGATGGTATATCTGACCGTGTTGTCACTGGGGTTTTGGATTCTTTACAAACTTCCAGAGATATTAAATTGTCTTCTGTCTCTCTTCTTTTCCATGGTAAAGTTTTGATTCAAGATTCTGAATTGGAATTAAATTACGGTCGTCGTTATGGTCTATTGGGTGAGAATGGTTGTGGTAAATCTACTTTATTGAAAGCTATTGCCGCTAGAGAATACCCAATTCCAAAGAATATCGATATCTATTTGTTGGATGAACCTGCTGAACCATCAGAATTTTCTGCTTTAGAGTATGTTGTCAGAGAGGCTGAACATGAATTGAAGAGATTAGAAGATGAAGTTGAACAAATCATTGTTGATGATGGTCCTGAATCCCCAATCTTGGAAACTCTATATGAAAAAATTGATTCAATGGACCCTTCTACCTTTGAATCCCGTGCTGCTATCATTTTGACAGGTTTAGGATTCAATAAGGTCACTATTAATAAGAAGACCAAAGATATGTCAGGTGGTTGGAAAATGCGTGTTGCTCTTGCAAAAGCTTTGTTCGTCAAACCAACCTTACTATTATTGGATGACCCAACTGCACATTTAGATTTAGAAGCGTGTGTTTGGTTAGAAGAATATTTGAAAAGATTCGACCGTATTTTGGTTTTGGTTTCTCACTCTCAAGATTTCCTAAATGGTGTTTGTTCCAATATGATTGATATGAGATTGCAGAAGCTTCATGCTTATGGTGGTAACTATGACTCCTATGTCAAGACTAGAGCTGAATTAGAAACTAATCAAATGAAATCTTACAACAAACAACAAGAAGAAATTGTCCATATTAAAAAATTTATCGCATCTGCAGGTACTTACGCTAATTTAGTTCGTCAAGCTAAATCTAGACAAAAAATTTTAGATAAGATGGAGGCTGACGGTTTGATCGAGAAGGTTGTTCCTGACAGAGTGTTCACATTCACATTCCCTGAAATTGAAAAATTACCACCACCAGTTTTGTCATTCGATGATATTTCTTTTGCTTATGACGGTAAAGCTGAGAACAATTTGTATGAACATTTAAATTTTGGTATCGATATGGATTCCAGAGTTGCTTTAGTGGGACCAAATGGTGTTGGTAAATCTACTTTATTGAAAATCATGACTGGTGAACTACAAGCTCAATCAGGTCGTGTATCCAGACATACACATATCAAAGTTGGTGTCTATTCTCAGCATTCCGCTGATCAATTAGATTTAACCAAAACTCCTTTAGAATTTGTGCGTGATAAATTCTCCCACATTTCTCAAGATTTCCAATACTGGAGAGGTCAATTAGGTCGTTATGGATTAACTGGTGAAGGCCAAACAGCTCAAATGGCCACATTATCCGAAGGCCAACGTTCCAGAGTTGTCTTTGCATTGTTAGCATTGGAAGCTCCAAACATGTTATTATTGGATGAACCTACTAATGGTTTAGATATTCCAACTATTGATTCCTTAGCTGAAGCTATCAATTCATTCAACGGTGGTGTTTGTGTCGTTTCGCATGATTTCCGTTTATTAGATAAGATTGCGAAGGATATTTTTGTTGTTGAAAACAAGACAGCTACAAGATGGAATGGTACCATCACTGATTACAAAAACAAATTGGCTAAAAACGTTGTCATATAAGGGGGTTGATACAACATATAATTTATTGGTTAGTTTATATATCTCATTTTTCGTTTTCGTTCTTGCTGTTCTGTATACTATTAAAAGCACAATATCGCTGCACGTAAATAAGAGTGATGCGATTTTAAAAGCATCCAAGAGTGTAGATCGTTGATCATTTTCATTTGGATATGATCAAACCTTATCAGAGTATTAAATACTATTAGACCAATAAATGTGATTGCGCCAACAAAATAATATGATACTGGAAAATAGGGACAAACGAGCCGAAGACCAACTACATACCTACCCCTTAAACATTCTCCAGATTACGACCTGTCAGTTTCAAGATGCTCGAAGTGTTTATGTCTTTTTTAGCTCTGCAATCTTTAAGTAGTTATGCCACAATATGCATATTCTTTAGTTTTTTTCTCAAGCGTTTGTCCGCATTGGGAAAAAGGTAAACAATAATCCTCCGAAAGATCTGTTTTAGTTTTAATAGGCAAAAAGCTTTGATTTGGCCGTTTCATCAAATAAAAAAGTTTTGGGAAGAAGTAGTGTCGCTCATAATCTAGGGTGCTCAATATAGTATTGTGTTCAACCTGTTAGGCCAAGTATTCAGGCCTGCTCTAGTGGGGTTTATAAAAAGACGTTACTACAAAATCTTGCTTATAAGTGAACTGCAGGGACAAGTTTTAGTAGTTGACTAGTTCTGCTCTTTTCGATAGTTTCTAGACCTGCTCAAGAAGTTCTAAATATCAAAGAATTTGAGTATTTTCACTTCAAAGAGACCAGCTACCTTCATAAATCAGAGAAATAGGAAAATATGTCATATAAAGGACATAAGCGAAGACCTACATCTATAGCTACGGATGAGTTCCTCAGAATCTCCCGTGAAGAGCACAGTAAAACCTACATAGCTTCAGATGGGCAGATACTTCAGTCTTCGATGGTCAAACATGGCTCTCCAAGCAAAAGACAGCTCACAGGATCCGCCTCACAGGTTCGGTTTTCTCTGCCTCCTCAAGATTCAGACGAGGAAGAGGAAGAGGAAGAAGACGATATGGATTCATTCCTGAGTGATGAATGGGAGGATGTTACTACTGCTGAAGAAGATAAGGAGGATTCCTTTGAGAGAAAATCGGTCTTCAACTTGGCCTCCAAAGAAGTAATCGAACCTCCAAAGGTATCTCATAGGGGCAGAGCAATAAATAGTCAAGATCGTTATACAGTCAGCAATTCAATGAGGGAGTTGGTATCATCAAGCCCGGAAAGAAACAGATTGTTTATTAGACCACATTCTGATTTGAATTCACAACCAATTCCAATACCTGTTGAGGTTCAATTTCCTCGTATTCTTTCTCCAAAGAACAAGAAAAAACAAAGACCAACTTCTCTCATTTTCAACGGTGTGGACTATGAACCGTTTGAAATACAACTTATCGATTCCAATTACAGAAGGACCAAATTGAAAGAAGGCATTCCAATTATTCCAGCAAGTCCAACAAAAGCAAAGGCCTTTCCAAGCTTCGACACAACAAAACCCAAGGATCGAACTGTCGTGATACCTGATTTAAATGCACCACTATCAGCATCAAAGACAAAAATTCCTAATACTCCTGATAATGAGGAAGTGATTGAAAACCCTAGTCCAGCGGCAAAGAAACAGAATAATCAGCTCAATAAAAGATTTTCATTTCCTCCAAGAGTCAAAAAACAAAATAGTACTAAAGATCTGTTACCATTACACCACAATAATAACCAAACTTCATCAGCATCTAGCAAAAGACCCCAAAGCTATCATCCAACAACAAATAGGTTGCAACAGCAGTACTTTGAGATTGAATCTCCATATGCTTTTCAGAATCTTGGTACGAATGAATCAAAAGGTCTACAGATCTTCAACGAAAATGGTAAATTCCAAAAACCTGTATCTAAATCAATTATCCATGACCGTTTTGCTCAACACCCTCCAGCAGAAGAAAGGGCTCAATCTTCCATACTTTCCCATAAACACAAAAGATCAAAGTCCACAATCATTGATTTCCCTATTCAACAAACCGATATTGCGGGAATGATTCCTCATTCTTCCAAAAAATCTGATGAATCCAGCAAAATTATTAGAGAGTTACCACCAATTCCTCTAGCCACTAATAATTCAATAAACATTCCTATTCAGACTCAAGATCAACCATTACTAGCAACTTCACTTGTTTTAACAAAAGATGATTCGATTTTATCATTTTCGAATTCTATTCAGGAGTCGAATCAGGATCTTACTGAGCCTGATGTAGAACAAATGAGATCCATTATATCAGTGGAAGACTATGTGTACGATCAACTACAGGATCTGGGGAAAATGATTATCAGTACAGGTGGTGATCTGACATTAACTGAAGAGCAAATTACAAAGATGGATGAAACCATTGCATCACAATCGCATATTTATGATGAGCCACTACTTGACAAATTTAAGCATTCAGCTGTTTCGGATAATAGTCTCACCAAAGAAGGCTCTATTAGATACTCAGAAATTGATGGTTCTAAAAACCAAAATATCTCAAATATTCTTGAAACAAGTATGGCACAACCGTTAGGTTCTCAGCATTGGCCACAAAGAATATACGCTAAAGATAATATTGATGCTGAGAAAATTCGTCATATTTCTCATGCTATGAACCTCAAGCTGCACAAACATGTTTCATCTCCACTCTTGAGTCATTCAAGCTATGAATCAGAAATTAGTGAACCATTTAGTGCAACTTCCTCTAATCAAACAGATGACACCGTGCTTTCGACAATAGAGTCTAGAAGTACAATCATTGACTTAACCAATGAAGATTATGCTATCACTATTATTAAGGGAAAGTCGCACAGAGAGGACTCTTATAGAAGTATCATTAAGAAAATGGATAATGGTGAATTGCGTGAAACTATCATTCTAGACGAGGATGAGGATGAGCGGCTTGTGCCATCTCTCAAAAATCGTCATAAGAAGTCAAAATCATTGACGTGTGAGTCCACGAGAGCGTTCTCCAATTTTTCCTTTGAAACAGTCGCTTCTGAGGTACAATTGCAACTTACTGAAAACGATGATGATAATTATGATGATGAAAATGCTATAGTAACTGCTACTTCTTCCCCTGTTAAATCAAGAACTTATACCGATGCCAATAAATCTGTTTTCGAATTATGTGACGATACTATGAAACACACGCGAGAAGTTATGGATGACTTGAAGAGACAGAAGACAAATTTGTTAAAAAGACGTAGAACTTTATTGAAACAAAAAGCAGAAGGAGAAGACAATCTTAAGGCAATTAGAAAATTACGAGATGATATGAAAAGAGTTCAAATCACGCAATTCAATATGGAGAGAGTGAACGTTGATAATTCTTCCAAGTATTAGGGCTGGTTAGTATTCTGATTATTCTGATTCTATGAATGGTTTCTGTGATCCTGAAGGTTTCAAGAGAACCCAAACTCAAACCCAACGTCAATCACAATTCATTTGAGCGTGTCTCATTTGAACATTACATAAAACCTGATTAAATTCTAATTTGAAAGAAGCTATTCAGAGTGAGCATGTCAATGTGAACGAGCGTGAGTGAGGTACAGGAGTACAGAAATACTCATCTAATCATAAAATTGGCATTAATGGTATCATACACTCAAATATCCAGAATCATCTATAAAAGAACCCTCGGAGATTGGTGATAGTTCTAAGTCTTTCTGATCTCTATTGAATCCCGGATTTGGTAGCACAAATGATGTATTAGGAGTATGATACTGGAATGGATGCTTTTGATCATTTGCCAAGTCATCGTGTGATCTGAGAGAGCCAGATGTATTGAATAAAGTAACGGTTTTGTCATGAGTTTCATATTTAGTATTCTGCGGCATATCCTCTGTAACACCATTGGGTTTTTTACTACTATTCATATTTGGCTTCATATTTGACTGTAGATTGGGCTTTGCATAATCAAAATCTTCAGGAATTCCATTGATCTCATCTAGGAGAGAATCATATGAGTTGTTTGATTGTCCTTCGATATGAAATGGACCTTTGCCGTCGTCATCAGATATCCAAGAATAACGATTCTCACGGAATTCTTGCTCAAAGTCAGTTGGAAGTTGATGATATTTGAGTGATCTTTTGGGTTTCAATGAATTCAGAATATGATTGTTGTGTGCTACGCCCATAACAGTTGTTTTGCATAATGCAATTTCTGATTGAGCCTCTTGATCTACAGGTGGTTCCTTTACTGGCATTGATTTATCTTGAGACATTCCATTCTTGTAACATAATGATATTGACTGATCTTCGTCATCAGAGAAATATTTTTTGTTGAATAACTCTTCATCGTCGTTAAAACCATCATCACCATCGAGGTAATTCATATCATCATCGAAATCATCATCAACCAAGTCATTGATGTAAAACCCTTGACCACGAGCTATAGCGGCGTCTTCTATTTGAACTTCTACCGGGTTTTTGTAATATCTTATGGATGTATTACGCCCACCACGGCGATCCTGCTCAAAGGAAAATTCACTTCCATGCGAAGAAACAGAATCGTCTTTGATTTCCTCTGTTTCCGATTTTGGAAGCGGTAATTGAGGTTTGGCTTGACGAGATTTAAAATGAGATTCTCCTAATGGTAATTCGTCACTAATAATAGATGCTTCAGGACCGGTAACAGTTTGAGGATTTTTGATATTTACGATTTCAAAGCCTTCATCATACTCATCACTACCCTTAGGTACCAATATCATGGTTGGTAAAAGCTCAACAGGATCGCCTAATCTAGGAGCATCTGTTGTAACGATTTGAGCACGTCTATGAATATTCTTCTTACTTTTAAGTGAATCTTTATCAGGTATCTCCAACACAGTGTTCAATGGAAGTTGGATATAATCATTTTCACCTGTGCTGACCCTTGGGTTAGCTAATTTATCTGATACAGAATTTGACGAGCTGCCATTAGAATCAACAGAAGAATATACAGATGCACAGGATGATTTTTCTGATTGTAAGCTTGTCCTATTGGAGGCATAACCCATTTTTGTAGTATTTGAGTGCATATCAGCGGAGGAGGTACCCCATTCGTGTGTTCGGGTACCCTTAATAGTAGGTGGAGGTGATGACCTTGTTGGTGAGACAGGTGATAAGCCATTAGAATAATTGAGTAGATTATTAGATGATGAAGTTTTACCTCTCTGAAAAAGCCTCTGAAGCTTTTTACTTTTATTGAATCCAGGTGATGTCTGTCCTATTTTACCTGGTGATGAATGAGGAGAGTTGTATTGCCCTTGGGCTGGTTTTTTTTCTGTGTCAGGAAGATTTGGGGAAGAAGAGGATACGGATGAGAGAGAACCAGGCGCATCAAGGGTACCGGAGGAGCCTCGGCGATGTGATTTGATGAACGATCTCATATTGAAGTATAAGCACCTTCCACAAACACAATGTCGAAAAACACAGCGAATAAATCAAAGGATCAGTGCTCTTTCCCATGGCTCTAAGTGTAAGTGTAATAAGTATCAAAACAGAGAAATCATGAGGTTCAATGATCGGTGTCTGGATGTATTTGAGCATTAAGGGCCCTGGTTATATATATAAGAAAAACATCAATAGATTGAAACATCATCCCGCAAATTGAAGAATATTTATAAACGGTATGCAATATAGCTTTTTAATTTAAATACCGACAGAGGAATTTACTTTTCATAAAACAGCCTCTATGGTGCCATTGTGGTTGCTTGTCTAGTTAGTTGCACGAATAACTCAAGAAATTGTAGTCGGAGTTATTAGAGTGGATAAATTAATTCGAATAAATTGATTTTATTATATTATGGAGAAAATTGGCAAGATAATGTTCGGTAGTAACGAAATGTTTTGTTTTTATGAAGTCTGTATAAGTTTCAGAACTGGAACTATATACAAGGACAATAATGGAAGTATTGTTCAATTTTCAGGAATCTTGAAGTGATATCAATGTAATTAGATTAATTAAACAGTAACTCTATTCCATTAATCGCATGGTTAACAAAAGTAATGCATTATCATAAATAGAGTATAAATAGTTAGTTAATGAAGAAGACCATCAAAAAGTCAGATGCTCCAACGTTCTAGTTAGTTTAGCTGCACCCGCAGTAGAGACATCGTTATCAAGCTTGATCTTAGCACGACTTAGTTCTAAACTCTCAAGAAGCATACATGCCTTACAAATTCTGTTACTAGATAGGTAACCACATCTTTCACACCTATTACCATCAACAAATCCAGTTTTTCTATACAGCGAAACAGACCCATCTGCTCTTACCTCGATTTCTTCATTTATAGAAGTATCTGATGTCTTTGATGTCTTCCTGAATTGTTGCCTTACCTTTTTTTGCTTTAATACCAAGTTCTCACCTGAATGAATGATATCAATGATACAACTCGGTCTGATTGCCTCCAAGTTTTTCATTAGTTCCCGAGCAGTACCCCTGAAGGCTTCTGGAGCATAAGAACATTCAGTTGAAAAGTAATCTAGTTTTTTATAGTGTGCATAAAGCACAATCTCTTTCTGATATGAGTATTTGAATGGCTTGGATCGTTTTATCGGTGAGCCACTACTTGAAGTCATAATTGAAGTAGATTTTTCTAGTCTTGCGACATCCCCTCTGAGCAAATTCATAAGCACGGTCTCAGCCATGTCGTCCGCATTATGCCCTGTAACAACGTGGTTGATGTTTAACTTGGCAGCCCCCCTATCTAGGGCTTGTCTTCTGAAAACACCACAGTAAGTGCAACTGTTTCTAATACCAGCACAGCTTACAATCTCATCCATGGTCCAGTTATATAAATCTCTATAAGACACAATCTCCAAAGGAAGTTGATACTGCTGTTGATTTCTTTTCACAGTAGCTAGCGAATCATCTCTATAACCTATAATACCTTCATCAATACTGAGTAACACAATATGGATTCCATAATGGTAACGCTCATTTAGTAGTTTTAGTACATAAGCTAGAACTGTAGAGTCTTTCCCACCTGAAGCACCTACTGCAACCTTCTCCCCTGGATAAAATAAATTGTTATTGATAATAGTATTGTGGATTTCTGTCTCGAACACATCATAAAAGCACAGTTTACAAATTTTTTGTAAGTTCTTTGGTCTTTTAATCATGGCTTTTCTGCAGTGACAGAGCTCACAGAGCTGTGAGAGTTTCGGTTTCACCGATTTCACTTCTGAATGCATTATGAGGAGCTAGAAGTAGAGCTGGTTGTATAGTAATGGTATGCTAGGAGACCAAAAAGTGCGTTTATAAGACAATACTTCTTTTTTTAGTTGGTGTATCTCATCGCTTATGTTATGTTAAATTTTTCTCTTAGTAGAAGTATGGTAGGAACACTACTATATATAGATGAGATTGACCTCTACAATAAAAGAATGGAAAACTGGAGCACTATATGTGTAGAATAAAGCAAAATTCGAAAGATTGAGACTTTGACCATTGATCGTTCTTAATGGAGGATTTCTACGAAGTTCTACACTACAAATTGCTATTGAATCCAGAATTGTAGATACATCGTACTGTTATTTACCTAGTCCACGTGAATATACATACTTATACGTTCCTTGATTTACACGCTTGTTCAAAATTTTCACCGCTGGAGGAAAAAAAAAGTGAAAATTAGGCATTAGCAAGGGTAAAGTATTGTAGAAGTTCTGCAAAACTACACGGAAAAGCAAGGAGAAACTCAGTATGTCCAGTCGTTTCTTTCAAGGCGGTGCCTCCGACTCCGAATATTCCTCCTCAGAAGAGGAATTGCTATCTTCCTCAGATGAAGAACTTTTGTCTTCATCAGATGAACAAGAAGAAGACTCTGATCTCAGTGACGACTCAGCATTCGCCAATGAGTCGGATGAAGATTATGACAGTGACGACGATGGTGATAGAAAAGGTCCGTCTTACTTCTTGAAAAAGAATTTTCTTAAGGGTGAAGCTTCAGACGATGAGTCTGACGATGACACCAAAAAGGTTGTCAAGAGTGGAAGAGACAAAATTCTAGATGATATCAAAAACGCAATCAGTGGTATGGGGAACGCTTCCGTTATAGGTGATTGGATTAGTGTTCTATCTGAGTTCGATATTCTATCTCGTCATATCAACCGTGGTAAACAACACGTTGGAATTCCAAATATTTACATTAGAGCCATTGCTGATTTGGATGAAACTATCACTAAAGCCACTGCTGAAGAAAAGAGCTCTAAGAAGAAATCCAATGCATCTACTGCAAAAGCTTTCAACACTATGAAACAGAGAATCAAGAAGGTTGTTCGTGACCAACAGGCTTTGATTGAAGCATACAGAGAAGCTCCAGAAGCTTTTGAAAAAGATGACGCCCCTGCTACTACCCAGGCTTCGAATGCCGCTACTCCTGCTCTAGAATCTACTACTGAATCAGATGGTACCTCAAATGGTGGAAGAAGATCTGCTCAAAGTGCAGGTTTGTTTTTGACCTTACGTTCTATTGCTGAATCGAGAGGTAAAAAGAATGTTGATGTCTCAGAACAAATAAAATCTTTGGAGAACTTGATTGAGGAAGCCTCCTCTGCGTATGAAAAAATTGTCGTTTACTTAATATTGATTCCACAAAGATTTGATAGCGCTGCCAATTTGGGTTACATGCCTTTAGATCAATGGCATGCTACTGCAAAGGACGTCAATAACTTATTTCAAGTATTAGAAGAAAACAAAAATTCTTACCAGGTTTTGGAAACGGCCGCTCCATCAGATGAAATTGATATAGAACCAAAAGCAAATGCCCAAGGTGTCAGAGAAATTTTAGGATCAGTTGTTTCTTTTGTTGAGAGATTAGATGACGAATTCACTCGTTCATTACAAATTATTGATCCTCACACTACCGAGTATATTGACCGTCTAAAGGACGAACAATCGATTTACAATATTATTATTCGTTCTCAATTATATTTTGAATCTATCAATGCTAAAGCTCATGCAGATGACCAAATACCTAGAATTATCAAAAGAAGAATTGATCATATTTACTACAAACAGAAAAATCTTATCAAGCTTGCAGAAACAACTGCTTGGAAAACTTTACCCCAAACTTCTAAAATTTCAATCTATACTGAAGAGGATGATTATCCCGATAAATTACTAGATAGTTTAGCATCTGTTCTATACAAGCAATCTAATGCTACTATTAGAAAACAAGCTATTCTTTCTCATATTTACTACTATGCATTGAATAATAGATATTATAAAGCTAGAGATATGTTTTTAATGTCACATTTGCAATCCAATATTCACACATCCGACTCGAATCTACAAATTCTTTTCAACAGAGCTTTAGTTCAATTAGGATTATGTGCTTTTAGAAATGGTCTCATTCATGACTCTCAACAAGCTTTGCAAGAAATTTCTAACTCACAACGTCATAAAGAGCTCTTGGGACAAGGTGCTCAAAGATATAACAGTCAAGCCACTAATGCCGAAAAGCAACGCTATTTGCCTTATCACACTCATATTAACTTGGAATTATTAGAGTCTGTATTCTTAACAAGTTGTCTCTTAATTGAAATTCCTCAAAGTGCACAATTAGGCCCACATGCTGATCAGAAGAGATTGCAAAATAAACTACTAAGACGTACCTTAGATTATCATGAAAGACAAACATTCCAAGGACCTCCAGAAAATACAAGAGACCATATTTTGCATGCTGCTAAGGCTTTGCAAGCTGGTGACTGGAAGAAATCAGTTGATTTATTGACATCTATCAAAATCTGGAACCTATTTCCAGAATCTGATAAATTAAGAGAGTTGATTAAAGAGAAAATCCAAGTTGAAGGCTTGAGAACTTATTTATTTCAATTCAAATCTTTCTATTCTAAGCTTTCTATCGTCAAGCTATCTCAATCTTTTGAGCTACCTGAGTCAAAAGTTTCTGCGGTTGTTTCTAAAATGATCTTCAATGAAGAAATTGCTGCAGGCTTAGATCAAGTTTCTAATTCTATCATTTTCACTAAGGGTGTGGAACTTTCAAAGCTACAAACTTTAGCATTACAATTAGCTGACAAGGTCCAATCTTTATCTGAGCGTAATGAACGTTTGAGTGGATCTCGCCAACAGCAAGGTTATTATAACAACCACTTTTCCGGTTCAGATTCTCAACGCCAAAACCGTCATCACAATAAGAATTCTAATTTCAAATTTGCTCCAGTTACTGGCGCTTTATCCAGTGCCCCTGCTACTATTTCTGGTGCTCTAAATGGTATGGATAAAAGAAGAAATAGAGGAACTAAAGCTTGAGGGAGACTTATCGAAGCACTATATGTATATTGGTTACCTTTCTCAATACAGAAGAAATTGCTATTTGTTTTGTAAGCGAGGTTTATAATATAAAGGAAGGTCTCTCAAATCAATGGTGGATGGGTTTCTCCTTAGTTCTGTATTATTGTCACTTTGTACATTGTAGGACATTCATCATGTCTCTATATTTTATTCTATTTACTGCAAAGATTCCAACAAAACAGCCATATAACCTGGAATCATTATATTATCATTCATATCACTATTCCCCTCCAAAACACCACTCAGAGTACAGGTCATGAACAAAGAATGATATGATTTATCAAGGAAGAACCAGCCAATGTATTTAAAGAGTGAACTAACAGCGAAAGTTCCAAATATGAAAGTTGTAGTACCTTCAGCGGTCTTTTGTGAATGTGGCCAGTGAATTAGACCCCAATTAGAGCCAACGATAGAAGCAAGAGAGTCACCAACACCAAGAACTACTAATCCCACAATTGAATTGCTGAACAAAATTGGCAATGTAACACCTATAACTAAGTAAATATATGAAATGATAATTGGTCCTTTCTCATCTCTGAAATCGGCGAACTCTCTCAGATGACTATCCAAAAATGCACCAAATGGTTCGAGTTTTAAGTATCTAGTCATTTCAACAATTAGAAACAATATAATTGAACCTGATAAGCTTAATTTAACAAATTCTGGATCAAGATGTAAAGGATACACGATTAATATTAACACCAAGAAGTGCCAGATCTTTCTTCTAAAATTTGGGGATAGCTTTATCTTGTAGTTGAAAATTGTTGGAATTAATAACAGCAGTGAAGCTAACCATGTCCACAGTATATTTTTTCTAACCGAAGTTGCGGTTACATACTCATATAACCAGATAATAGCATTTTTACCTAGTATATCATCTAACTGATATGTGGTTGCACCAACAAACAAAGATATAAAACAAGCAGAAATGAACAGACTTCTTGCTGAAGTATTTGAAGGCCATATTTTAGTTACCCCATAGATGAAAGCAGCGCCAGCTCCAAATGAGATGAACAGTTTTTGCAAAACAACGATGTAAAGTTCTTGCGAGTTAACAAGATATAAATCCGTGATTAAAATACTAAATAATGAAATCTCCACCCTGTCGAGGGATTTCTCTTGTGAGAGCCAGGTGAAAAGATAATTAAGGAAGAGATTACTTAAGACAACTTTTAAGTTCAATATACTATCATTGTGTGAACTATTAGAGTTGATGATTGATACCTGCACGAATAGTTTAGCATAGAATGGCATTTCTAAAACACTCGATATCAAAGCAGCATTGTAAAGTAGTAGTTCTCTATTGTAAGTGTAAGCCAGCATGATAGGTAAAAATATGAGATAAATGGTATTCCATGGGGGCAGAGGAATCTCTATAGGCTCACCTCTTTTAGCACTCATGTTTGATTTGACTCTGTAGCCGATGACAACACCAGCAACCAAGGCAACAACACCGCATAAAGAGCTGATCAATAGATTAAAATCTTTCTCTGAAGAATATGTGTCGTTAAAGGCAATATAAGACAAATTTACCGAGAAGGCCAGTAATGAAAGCTGCAGGAACTTGTTGGTAGTGAAATGATCTTTACAGAAGACTGAGAGCCAATTTAGGAATTTTTCTTGAGGATAGAGCTCTCTTTCCTCTTCATGTGGGTTTCCTCTTCCTTCTTCTTTTTTTACAATATTTTCTTTTTCATATGAAGATGTGACAGCATCAGCAGCCTGTTTCTTTCGTTCTTTTTGGGACAGAACTTGCCTTCTTGTCATTTTACGAAGAAAATTGCGAGTTTTGGCGATTTGCTTACGTTTCTTCTTTCATTGTGTTCAATAAATATTTCAGCACTTATGGGAGATTTAAGAAATTGAAAGGGCCACGAAAGCATGAAAGCGGATATGAAGAAAGAATTTCTACAGAAAAGCATCATTAGCAGTGTTAAATTGTTATTTAAATATCTCGATATAGCCCTTCATTTAGTCTCGTTTTACTTGTGATTTTGTTCTCTTTCGATTTTTATGTTGATCGGATGCATGAATTCAAGTGCCCTTGCTTAGAAGACTTGTTCGTTCGATGGTAACACCATCCTTTCTGTTGAGATCGATATCTGTATCTTCGGTTTCATTAGCAAAAGTTTCATAGTCATCCTCACCCGCATCGTCTCCAGAAGTTCCGGTAAGAGCAGAGCTGTTACCTTCCTTCACTACAAGTGAATCAGGAATGGAGTATCCTAACGCTTCAATTTCTTTCAACATTATTTCTCTGACCTCGACAGCAAAGTCACTAACATCTTCAGGCTTTAAGCCTTCAGTAGATATTGGTTGCAGGACTTTGATAGTGATCTCACCAGAATCAAAAGTTTTAGTTTTACCATTCACCAAGGAAGAAGTATTCGAAACGATGATAGGAATAATGGGGATTTCAGCATTTTGAGCCAAATGAAAAGCTCCCTTTTTGAATGGTAACAACAAAGGCTTCTGAGCGTACGATCTGGTACCTTCTGGAAAGATATATAGCCCTCTTTTCTGGTCTTTGAGATCTCTTAAGGCTTTGTTTAGCGTTTTAACAGATTTCTCTCTATTAGAACGATCTAGGAAAAAAGTACCACTCAAAGACATAAACCAACCCAAAAAAGGAATCCATTTCAATGATTTCTTGGAAGTCACAGTACAACCTTTTGGGAAGATTCGGCCCAAGATCAAGATATCTAGAGCAGACTGATGGTTACCGATAATAATAGCTGGTAAGTTATCTAAGTATTCCCCGTTAATTAATTTGATTCTGATACCGCAAATGGTACTGAAAGTGTAGTAGAAAACTCTGGCTGTAGACCATTGAGCTAAATGACGCTTCCCAACAAGCGAAAGAACAATAGAGCATAGCACACCGTAAATTGCGCAACCACCAAGCACAGATACAGCAAGGGTAAGCCTTGTGTAGTATTTGATAGATTTCAAGAGTCCCATTTCAATGATTACCTTTCTCAGCAGCAAAACACGAAAACTCAAATAAAATACTTGCACTTCAACAGAATCATCACCACTAAGGACAGTTTTTCCTTTGAAATCCTTGAAAAATGGTTATTGACACAACAAAAATGGCAGGCTCATCCAGATGAGGTAATCAGGAAACCTTGGTTTTTGCTATAAGTGCTTAATGGATGGCAAATTATTCAAGTTTTGCTACAACACGCAGCTTCTAGCATTGGTTATCTTCATCTTCCTCCGGAATTGTGACATTTTATGGACTACTAAGCTATTGGTATAATTGCTCTTCTACTGAACACACTTCTGGTTCCAAATCAACTGTTTCAGTCGTAAGATGTCTCGAAAGAATATCGCGGCACCGGTACCTCTCAGGGACAGGCTCCTCAGTGGACTCAATGGGGACTATGATCCTCTGACACCTAAGCCAATTAGAGCAAGCTCGAGTATAGATCTTCAGAACTCGGCGAAGAGAGCAAAAAATGGTCCTTTGCTATCGAGAACGCCAGACCCGGGCAATATGGCCAATGCCTATCTCAATGATGCACAAGAAGAGAAGTTGATTCAAGATAGATTGAAAGCATATAACTTGGATTACCCACTGAACTATGATGAGTATGCTAAAAATTTGTTAGATAAAAGATCCAAATGGTATTCAAGAGAAAAGGCTAGAAAATTGAATTTGGTTAAGTTATTACCTTATAGCACAGAGACTCATAACGAGCAAGCAAGATATCTAAGTCAAGTATTGGTTCATCTCTACATTGCAATTAAGTCAATGGATCTGGAAGGACTTGTTAGAATATCTACTAAGGACCTAGCTGAAGTAAAGAACAACATTGAACTGGCTCTAGATACTGATTTTTTCAATGCTGATCTATCGTTTGACGCAGAAGAGAATAACTCCCAGGACGGTGATGAAGAGGACGATGAAGTGAGATCATCTGGTGTCATTGGAAAAGTATTACCAAGATCTGCTACAGTTATTAGTGTTAATCATTGGACAAATGAGCTGAAAACTTGCTTGAAAATGAAATTCGACTTACCTTTAAGTCTAAGAGCTTCCTTAGCTAAAGTTTACTACTATCTAGCACTCTCTACTGGTCAAAGTATTGACCAAAAAACCTTTGTCGATATGTTCGTAAAACTTACAAGAAAATATAAAGTTGACTTGGTAAAAGAAGCTCAATTGAGTCTGGATCACCAAACACTTCTGGATTATCTCTCCAAGTTCTATCCTGATCCCGATCCAAGTTTTGATATTTATAACCCGGTTATGGATGAGAATGATAAGAAAACATTCGAGCTAATTTTGAAGATTGTAAGAAATTCAAACTGCTACTTCAAACCTACTTCAATGCGTGCCATCTTTGATTGGACTCTACAGAGATTTTCCATCTCAACTGAATATGTTACCATGAACATTCTAAGTCATGCATTACCAATTTTTATCAATGAGCATGACTCCATATTGAATTATATCTCAACTATATTTCACTTTTGGTCTAATGTTTCTTCGGCACAATTGCATTTTGAAAGTGGATTGGCACGCATACTAGGCAAGGTTTCTTTAGGTGTTTATACAATGATTTCAGAAGGTAGAACTGATATCAAGCTTGAGAGATATGGAGTTTTCACTGAAAACCAGTTGAACTTCATCCTGAACAGACTACAAGGGAACTTAAAATACGATTTAAGGCTCAATAGTTTTGATGAAATAGCAAACATTTTGGTGTATTCAATCACTGCTGAGAATTTTGTTGATTTTTACAGCAAATTACAGACACTTCTAAGTTCCTTAGAAACGTATGCTCACCCTTCAAATTCTGGTGCTTGGTCAACTTTGATTGCGAAATTTTGTCATAAGTTTATCTTCAAGTATCATAAAAGAATCAGAGCCGAAAACAATGAAGATTGTAAATTGCCTGATTATTTGAGACTTAGTCAAGATATAAATAGTCAAATCATTGAATCATTCAAAGATATTGTGTTTCTGGGCTCACAAGCTAAATCTGACTCGACAGCAAACTTTTATGTGGCTTGTATTTGTTATTTGTCTGATATCCCTGCCGTCAATAATCACAAGATTATTGACAGAGTGCTGTTGGATCTTTACGATTCTTTAACAGACCAATATGTGAATTCAACGCACCGTCTTATCGTTTCGCTCAAGCAATTAACGGAAGTTTCTAGATTTATGGTATCTGATCTTATTTACCGAGTCCATATTACCAACATATTATCTCTTTTGGTCAGTAAGTTGGGATCAAATGACCTAACTCTGACAAATGCTAGCTTGAATTCTCTTGTGACCATTATTGCTTCAATTCCAATAAGGGATCTTTCCGAAGAAAATGAATTCATTTCATATGAATCAACCACTGCAAACTTCATTCAAGAACACCTGAGTTTTTTGAAGCAACTACCCGATGAGAAGTTTCAACCAGATAATGAGACTATTGATTTTGCATTTAGAGCTTCTACACAAGCTTTCAAAGAGATAACTAAAATGTTCATTGATAAATTGTTCTTATTACTGGAAGCTAACTTGAATGATAAACATCACTTCAAAATCACGCAAATTGTACTCATTTTCATTGAATCTTTATCTAATGACCTGTTTAAATATGTCACCCATATTCTATTAGAGAAGCTGGGTGAAGGTGATTTTAGCACTATTTTAGAGAATCAAACTGAAGCATTATTTGCTAATTTTTTTGCTGCCATTGTTAAAAGGGATCCATCTTTATCTATAACCTTATTCAGGGATCTTGATAAAGCCATTAGATCTGAAATAGAACAGGGTGCTGGATCTATTAGAAGCAGCACTACTGAAATATTAGTTCGTGATAGAAAATTGGTGCTCTATCTTGTAACACTTTGTGAAGTCATAAGCGTATCTACGGGTGAAACATTGAAGTTCAGTATAGAATTATTAGAGTTGATAACATTTCTTTATGATAATGTAACAAACCCTTCATTAGATCCAGCATGCTCTTATCTTGTCCATAAGACTTTAAAAAATTTGACTAATGTTAAGCTAAAGGAAAATAGATTCATCAAAGAGGAGAGTGATCTGATTGATTATAGTTCTCATTGGGGAATTTTGAAAAATGAGGAGGGAAGATTTGATGATAAAAACAATGAGTTTTTGTGGTATATACCGGGCGATGAAGAGATTCACACTGCAATCAATATTTTTGATTCGGTTGTCGATATTTCACTGAAGAAGATTGGTTCATTAATGGCCCAAGAGGGAGAATTAGCTCTGACAGCAACAGACGACTTTTGTAAAGCGCTTCGCTATATTGAGAATTCTATTTCTGGATTGAGCATCTTGTTTGATCCAGAATTTCAGAATGATACAAAGGAAGAGCAAACAAAAAGTGGCCTCGAAAAAAAGCTTTTAATTTTAAGATCTCTCAGAGCTTCATCATCAGATGATAATGATGTGAATATTGACATCGAAGAAATTACAAGAAAAGAAAACGACGTTCAGTTCGTCGCTGATGAAATAGGTGATTCAGAAAAAGGGGATGAGCACGATGACCTGCAAGTTGGACTTCAAAATGTTTTAGGTCAAAGCTCGACTGATCTAGATGGCGATCAAACTATGTTGAACGAGGATGACCTTCCAAGCTCTAGATTGCTAACACCAACAGCCCCACACGAGAGTGATATGACTTCTGTTATGAATTCCTCAATAACTCTAAGGAAGCAACATATATATAATTGTAACTATTTTTTTGGCTCTTCAGCTCTAGAAAAGAAAAGGCACATTGATTATTATCGGGTTCATGCTCTGAGATCACTCATCGGGCAATACTTACATTCGGTTTTCCTTTATATTACAAAACAGGAGGATACACAGAACGTCAAAATCTCTATCAATTATTTGCAAACTCTTAGGGCATATTTCTCAGATGTTGGTAAAGAGTCTTCTTATGATGCGGATGATCAGTTGTTTGTTGATTATACTTTTTTGAAAAAAGTTCAGTCTGTTGGTAATTACAAGAAGCCATTTAGTAGAACTTGCATAGGAGCCAGAATTGAAAAATTTCATAGACAAAGAATCATTTTACATTCAACTAATAGATTTCCCACCAAATTGGATAAGATTCTCCTGAAAGATTTGATCGAGTTAACTACCTCTCCATACAATACAACTAGCCATCCTGCCTTGGTCTGTCTCATTGATGGGATGAGAAAACTCATTGGCTCATACGGGCTAATTTTACAATTGTTACTGAACCAAGCTAAAAACTTTATTGAGACTAACAATTTCAAACGTCTTGAGGCTACCTTATCTGCATTCCATTTGAACAAAATCTTCAATAAGGTCTCCTGTGATTATCAAAACCTGAAGCCTGTGCTAGAAATGCTAAACAAATGTGTGAGGTTATCAGACGATAAAGTTAGCACTTCTGCTAAAAAACAACTAAATACATTCCATAATATCATCAAAGTTCCTTCTGGTGTTGCGTTATTCAATGAGGCCGAGATAGATCAAGCTATCAGACCTCCAGATAAATGCATTGACATGGAAATTTCAGCTGTTAAAACTGCCAAAGATAAAAAGAGAAAAGTGTATTATTCACAGTTGGATGAATTACAAGATTTCTTGCTTCTCCAGATTCACCCAAAGGAGCATTGGAGTCTAGGGTTGAGAAACTTATCTATCGTAACGAATCTTCAGCAGTATTATGAGCTTACAACTAAACTTGAAGCTTTGAAGCTGTTAATTGTTGATCCAAAGAGTCACCCTGCATTAATTAAACACTCCATCAAATATATTTCCAAAGTTGTATACAAGGTTATTTACTTGGCCATGTATGGCTACGACTTGGAGAATTCTTTTGATCTAAAATTCTTTAGACCTGGAATGACTGAAATTGATACTTCGCATGCATATAGTACCACTTTTATTGACGAAATGAAACACTTTGAAAATCCAAGCTATTATATTGATGGTAGAGCTTATCAAGGGTGGCTTTTCTGGGGTAAAAAGATGAACGCTTTGACTTCAGAAAGATCAACTGATTTTGTTAAATTGAATGAACAAGATGGTCGGATCCTAAAAGAATTTGGTTCTTTAATCACTAAAGGATGGTTATTTGACATATTGACTGCCTTGACAGCTGATAATGAATCACAGCCTGTTTTTCAAGTTTCAAATGTCTGTCTGATCTCCACAATTGTGCAGTTGAATGAAATGGGATATACTTCCCTCAAATACCAAGATCTATTAGATATTTTGTCCGACATTTTCAATCCCGAAGAAAAGGCTAGCGTGATTCTCACAGTTGAACTTATATCCGGACTATTATTATCTTCTCAGAATACTTCACTTGAAAACATCACAATCAGAGATGCTTTCATTGATGCTTTCTTAGAGAGTGCATTAACACTTGGCTTAACGCCTGAAAATTCAAATGTTTGGACTGTCATTTGTTTTTGGCTACCTGCGAGAATTGATTTTAGAAAGATGCATGTACTGGGAAGAAGAATTACGGATCTTTCTAACGTTATTGACTCTTCCTCCAATCAAGCATTTGTTCAGTCTACTCGGATCATGCTCGCTAGAAACTATGTCGCCAACGTAGGATGGAGATATCCAGAAGCTGAAAAAATGGTAGAATCATTGACTTTCAATCACCCTTACAAAAACGTTCGACATCAGATTGGCGGTATTCTTTCTACGTTGTGCCACTGTATCTTGAGGGAATCATATGATAATTCCAACTCATTTCTGAAGGCTCAGAGTGACTCAGATTTGGGAGCCATTGCGTTTGTCTTCCCCGAGTATTATGACATCAAATTGAAGGATTTATTCGAGCAAATAGAAAAGAAGAGGGTAAAGTTAGCTACCTTTCCTGCTCAAGATATTTTGCAATCTGACTACTTTTATATGTCATCAACTCTTATTCAATGGTTGGTAGATATGCTTGGGTCCCCATTTGAGCAAGCCTTGATTCCTTACCTTAAATCTCACATTTTCCCATTTTTAATGAACTTGGAGAGCAATAGAGAGTTGTGCAAATTGTCTAATATTGATTTATCATCCGTATTTCAATCTTGTGCTTCCAAAATTCCCTATAGGCCTGATCAATTAGTTGATGCTGTGGAAATCGCTAAACTTGAATACTCATCAAGTCATCAGTTACTTCTTCAATTAATATTCATTCAAGAACTATTCTCTCGCCAATTTCTACAATTGTCCGCTAATCAGACTCATGAGTTGGTTTCCCATGTTGACAAATTGCTATTTAATTCTTCGCTAGAGGTAAGAAAGAAGGCAGCGGCCGTTCTATCTGGTATTATTCATAGCTCTAAGGATTTAAATATCCTGAAGCAGTTCATTGACAAATACAAAAGACGGCTGCTCAAGGCTAAATTTAAGAAGCCACTTTCTAACGAACAAATTATTAAGTATCATGGTTCTGCCATTGGAATTGGGGCTTTGATATCAGCTTTTCCTTATACATCTCCACCTCCAAGCTGGCTACCCGCTCAAATCGTTGTATTAGCAAGAGCTTCTTCTTACCCAGGTATCATTGGTCAGTCATCAAAAGATGTATTAAGCAATTTCAAGAAACTAAGAGCTGATACATGGCATATTGATCGTTACTCTTTTACCGAGGACCAATTAGAAGATTTGGAAGGTGTGCTTTCGAGAAGCTATTTTGCTTGAAATATAGATAAAAGCGCACTATTTATTGAACCCAATCTATATACTAATGCTTCGCAGTTTGACTTGCATTTTATATCTTCAATCGATTATCCGATATTTACACAATAATATATATAGCAAGATAGTTTATATTTTGTATATGTTCAAGTTCTATTAAATCTGTCTTCTTCTGTTGGAACGGCAGCTTTTAAATATCTTTTGAATGGATTGTCCTCAGTACTGTCCTCACCATCATCACCCTCTTCATGATCAGAAAAAGCAGAAAAACTTGGTTTTTTAGGAACGACTGGTTTAGTCTTTTTTTCCTGATTCGTTTTCAATTGTATTTCAGATAGTGTTGAAACAGTGACAGGCTTTGGTTTCAAAGGCGGCGGAGTTTTTCTCCCTAGAGTTAATTGTCGAGGTTTTGGTTTAGTTGGCGGGGGGATCTTTTTCATATCCGGTTTATTCTTAGGGATCAAAGGTTCTGAGTCAGATTTCGTGGTGTTAGATCCTTCATCTGATTTAAGACCCGGTATAGGAGAAGTTGTAGGAGGAGGAAACGATCTTAAAACAGAACTGCTTGATTGAACTGGTTTCAAAACTTCAGGTCTAGAAGACTGTAGATCTTGCGATTTTGTTTCCTCTGTACGTCTCCTAAATGGCTTTGGTGGTGGCTCAAATTTGTTCAAACCAATTTCAAGTGACTGTGTTTGAAATTGAATAGATGAGACTGCTGTTGGTGTATCATGTGTTGCTTCTGCTGTTTTAGCATAAGCAGGGGGTGGTACATCATTCAAAGCTGGTGATGACGGAGGAACAGAATCAGACTTTGGTGAAGTATTAGACGGATGAATCAATGGATATGTAGGTCTTGGAGAAGGAGAATAACTGCTTGATTGGGCCTTGTAAGGATTTGTTGGTTTAGGAGGGGGTGGGAAATTTCCAGTAGTGGTTGCGGAATTGACATTATCTCTTGCTGGTGGTAATGGAACCGTTTTCAGAGAAGCTGAAGATTTAGGGCGACCGAAAGAAGAAATCTTTGGATGTGTTGTAGTAGTAGAATTATGATTCAAGTTCAAGCCAGGCCGTGTTGGAGTTTTAGAAGCAGAATCACGATGAGTTGGTGGTGGAGCGAATTTAACATCAACACTATAGTCATAAGTTCCTGCTATGCCTTTGTCAATGACTTCTTCTTTTTCTTCTTGAAAGGTCAGAACATCAGTACTTATTGCAGGAGTAACAGGAGCGGGTTTGCTAACTGGGGGACTTTGAAAATTGGATTGTGTCTCAAGTCTTGGTAGATCAGGATTGGTAGAACTTCCATATTGATTAGGAACAGGCAAGTTAGAAAAATCTGGAGAAGGTGAGAATAAAATATGCGCTTCCTGCTGAGCTTGTACATGAGGAGGTAGAGGGGCAGCTGATCTGTTATAATCTCTTGTTGGTGGAGCAGGTGGAGCAGGTAGAGCAGATGGACCAGGAGATACTGTAAAAGCTGCTTTTTGCTCTTGTTCGGAAACAGCGATGGCGGATGAAGAATAGTAAGGGTTATTGATATCCAAAAGTGTAGCATCAGAAACTGGTCCTTGTTGTGGTATTTGTACTTGGACTGGTATTGGTTGCTGAATAGACACAAGGTGTTGCAATGGTAATGGGGTAACTTCTTGTAACTTATATACTTGCTGTTGCTGTTGCTGCTGCTGTTCCGGTTGGCCTAGCTGTTGCTGTTGAGCGAAGCCAGATGCAACTTGTCCTGCAAAACTAAGGGCCTTTTGCTTGTCAACCGAATAAGAAGGCAATTGAAATGTTGATCCTCCCATGGTGATCTGACTAGATGGGATTTTTAGGGAGTGATTGGGTGGTTCAGTGCTTGGGTTACGATGAGGTATAGCTGGTCCTTGAGAATTTTGTTGTTTCTGCTGCTCTTGTTGAATTTCTTGGGTCTGCTGTTGAATCTGACTATGAGGCTGTGGTTGATATTGTTGTTGCTGGTTTTGGTATTGTTGAGAAGCATATCGTTGGTCATAAGCCGGATTGGATTGAACCTGTTGAGAAGAAGTCTGCTGCGAAATCAATTGTGGATTTTGAGCCAATTGTTCTCTTCGTTTCTCTGAGTGGTATGTCTGTTGTCCTGGCTTCAATGGAGGAGGAGGTAAAGTACTAACATCTTTGACCGGTACTGGTATTGCAGTTCTTGGACTTGGAGTTGTGTCATCTCCTACAGTACCATCTGATGGTTTTCCTTGAGTGGAAGCTCTTTGCTGTTGAACAGCCTTGTAACCGGCTTTACTAACAGCTTTAGTACCTTTCCAACCTAGTTTCCCAGCTGTTCCAATGCCCTTGTATATACTCTCTTTGTTATTGTCCCAAAAACTCATTATACACTAGTTGAATGAGACCAATTTGTGGAAGGAAACAACAGCTTTCACGAATGATAATGCGTTATTTCATAGGTATTCCCCTTTTATTGTAACAGGTCTTGATGGAAAATTAGTACATAAACCACCCGGACACCATGTATATGTATTATATTATTGCGCCCTCATACGAAAAGGTAAACAATGATAACTGTTGTTACCTATTTATCAGTCTTTCCATATACACATATATGAGAAGTCAGTGTTCTATATGAATTCCGTTCTGGATGCTAACATTCGGCTATTCAAGTCAACTTCCATATCTGAAATTCAATGGTCTTCACAGGAGGTTCACCAACACCTTAAGATATTAGTAGTGTCATTACTAGCAGATTTACAACATGATTTGGTTTTTTCCTCGTCCTTATCACAGAGTTCTCCTCAGGAATTACTAGACTTGACACGAGTTAATCATGAATATCAGAGAGAAGATCATGGTGATGAACAATACGGTATTGATATAATCACTATAAAGTTCCCTAAAGATTTTTTTAAAAGACAGAGCTACGTTTTTTTCACTAGATTGAATAAAAAAGGAGCACATAACAGATACGACACCTTGATCATGTCCAGAGGTGTTACCAAACTGAATTTTTTACTAATAACCTGGCTTAAATCAGAATTCGGTGTTATGGTCAGAGGGGTCCGTTTTGATTCAGGTTTCTTAATGGGGTGTTTGGAGAATATTCTTATTGAAGGCTTAAAGAAAGATTTGACGAGATTGGGCGATGTTGAGCTGGGGTTTAGCATTCATACAAAGAACAATACTCTCAATAATGTTATTATTGAAATTCCGAACAAAGACGTCATACATTTCAATGCCCATGGTGAGTTAGTTAACGAGATATATAAGTACTTAAGTGAGTCAACATCAATTGATTTTAGCAAATTGGAGATTTCAAAAGTAAAATGCAATTTCATTATGCTAGCGAATGATGGGAGACTGAAATTTCTCAAGGGAATTCCGAGGCTAGAAAGTACAGAAGTCATAGGATTCACGATATGGGATTTCATCAAGAAAATTTATGAAACTATTTAGTAGATTCAATTACAAAATAGTAAGAGCCCAAGAATTGTTTCAAGTGCTTCTCATCATAGAGTTGATCATCAGATACTCCATTAATATATGATTCTACCGTATTTTTGAATTTTAATTTATCTTCTTGAGAAAGATTTGTTATAAAGCTTCTCGATAACCAGTAATCATATACTAAATCTTTGGGAAACGGACTAAAACCGTATGTGTACTCATTAGTGATAGTAGATGGATCGAAATAGACCTGATCCTTTTCATCAAAGGCTTTTCTCCATTCAGCTTTTCTGAATTGTGGAACGTCACCATCATAAACATGGGCAGCGATACAAATATCCTGCCAAGGTTCCAAATCTCTCAGTTCCTTTTCAGTAATACCTAATTGTTCTTTTGGATTTGGGAAATTCTTATTGTTAGAAAGAGAATCAAAATTCCAAATGAATCCAACTTTGCCCTTAGGTTTCAAAACTCTATGAATTTCCTTTAATGACTTCACGTCACCAAACCAATGAAATCCTTGAGCAACGATCAACGCATCAAATGTGCTATCTTCAGCAGGAATCTCGTAGCTTGAACCTTCAATACCTTTTAAAGTAGGAAAATTCTCATTGAACGAAGTTAACATACCAGTACTTGGTTCGACAATGACCAAGTTTTCAGGAGAATTCCAGCCCAGCTGTACGATATTTTTTGTGAACTTGCCAGTTCCAGCTGCTAATTCTAGTATCTTCTTACTATTATCTGGAGATCCATCCCTGTACAGATTCAGATCTTTCAAGAACTTTTCCACAAAATCTTGTTTGAAATCAGGGCGAACTTTATCATACAAAGCATGATTTGAATTGTATGAATTCAACGAGGTTGAGTGAACTTGAGACATTCTGCTGGTAGTTGATAGTAATCTAACGGGATTGCAACAGAAAGAAGGCACCGATTTTATAACAGAAAAATTCATGCGCGTTTTGTTGGTGTTGTTGGTTGTTTTTACTTATTTTTTGGCCAGGTTTCTTTTTTTTCTTCTTTTGTGGTGTATGTGGGTGATTATGGCTTCTAATGAGGAGTTGTGTGGATGAGAGACTAAT
Organism: Xingzhongia hampshirensis; assembly: GCA_003706765.3. NCBI lineage: Eukaryota > Fungi > Ascomycota > Saccharomycetes > Phaffomycetales > Wickerhamomycetaceae > Xingzhongia > Xingzhongia hampshirensis. The sequence goes on from PPXL03000021.1 coordinate 33,611, forward strand.
TCTACTTCTAAGACACGTTCCGTGATGGGAATGATTTTATATTTATACAGATATTTTCAGATTAAGAGAGCCTTTTGGGTATCTGTCCGTGATCGGAAACGCTCATCATACCAGCTAGGGTACGAAAACAGAGTATCTTCTCCGCAGTATGACTGAGATAAGAGAGAGATGCTACTTATACGTATGAATATAATCAGATATATAGGTTGATTTGGTTTGAGCCTGCTGTTTGGATAAAGATCAAGAACTTAATATCGCTTCAAGCATTCGCCAACCCATCTTATTGTTATCTGTTTTGCGGTGCGATTTTGACCTTTTCATGCTTTTGTGCTGTCCGCACAAACCTGCAGCGTCTACGCGTAATTATATGAGTGACGCGTTCCCTTGCAACAAGGCACCAACCGCTCAGTGGCCAGTTCTATTATTCTTTGTTTTCCTTCATATCGTACTCGATCAATCCAGCATGCATGCGTATTGTTTATTTATGTTTCTATTTTAAACCAGAACACTCAAAAACGCAGACATAGAAGACATGCGCCAGATGTCCATATTAGGAAAGTGTGTATTCCCTAAAGGGCAAGTCATTCAGACAGACTTGAACATAGACTTGCATATTAGACATTGCACATATTTACATTTTTATTTTCGCCAAAAAGACCCAAAGTAGTAGTTAGGCTTCTGAACAAACATTTGTATAGTCATTCAGCACTGTAAAAACACTCACTCCACTATAGCAAAAAAATAATGGGGAATAACGAAAAGAGAGACATAAAATAGCTTTTTAGGACAAAAGGGGAATAGAATTTGGTGGACATCCTTTTTTCAGTCTTATTGGTTTTCAATTATTGAATATTGAATTCATGTCTGAAATTTGGAATATAAGTAGTTTCCTGTCATAACCTGTTTACTTAGGTGCTGCTTTGGCTATATACTACTACTATTACTTCTACGTCGTTTCGCGGAGACTGATTTAAGCCGACTGGATTTTTCAATAGTTGCTACAGCATTCTTTCTTATTCTGCATCTAAGCAAAAAGCCCAGTTCTATTGTTAGGTAAAGGGTCTTTTAAGCAAAAGGAATGTTTAAACATCTCATCTTTATCATAGTGCTGCTGCTGGTGGTAGAACGGGGGTCGTCAGATGTGTCTGTTTCGCTCCCTCTTGCTGGTGAATCCTTTTCAGCTTCTTCAGGTTCTGCGTCTGTCACCATCTCATGGATTGAATCATCAACCAAGCCTTTATTGACTGATATCATATCTTATTCTTTCCTGCTATGCTCTGGTCCAAACTCTAATATATACCCTGTGGAGACGTTAGCAGAAGATGTATCAGCTTCTGATATTGATGATCATACGTACAATGCGTCTATTGACGCGTCTCTAGGGGCTAATGGTTATTATTATATCCAAGTCTACGCCAAAGCCAAAGATGGTTGGACTATTCATTATACCAACAGATTTGATTTAACTGATATGACAGGGTCTTATAAACCATCTGTAGGGTCTGTGTCTACTCCTCCTTCCGCTCAAATATCTTTAAGTGATGGTACAAAAACTGGTGTAATGTCCATAAATTCTGCCTCTTTCTCTATTTCATATACTTTACAGACAGGTGTCACTCGTTATGCCCCAATGCAGCTACAACCTGGCACTAAGATCACTAGGGCAAGATCTAGTTGGTCAAGACAACATGCTACCAGTGCAGTAACTTATTATTCCACTTTGAGAAAATCTCTAGATCAATCATCTACAATTACTCCAGGATGGTCTTATACTGTGTCATCAGCTGTAAATTGGGCTTCTCCTGCTGCTAATCCAACATCAAATGGCGGTTGGTATCCCGCAAGTGCGAGATTAACTCGAACTCCAACAATATATACACCAAGTATACTGGCACAGATTAGAACCACTTCCGCTTCTTAAAAATGCTGGGCTTTGATATGAAGCTTATGTTTCTTGATTACTTCATTTGATAAGGTCAAGAAAGAAGCTAGAAAAGGGACTTTTCAATTTGTTTAATTTTTCTCATTTTGTTTTTGTTCTTGTTCTCGTTTTACTATTTTTTCTTTTCTTTTTTATTTTATTCTTTTGGCTGTTGGGAGTTTCTTCTAATTGTTCTGTGTTTATATCATAGAGCTTTCAATTTACTACAAAAGAGTTGAAATTATTACTAAAACTGTAATTATAATATACACGATCAGAACGGGCTACTTTTGAGTATAGATTTTGCATCAGAAAGCTGGTAATTAGTTTTTTCTCTGACGTTTACCACCATTTTTGAATCCATTAAATCTTCTCTTCTTCAAATTCTTTTTATTATCACCACCAAAATTTTCATTATTTGCCTTCATTTCAACATAACTAGGCTTACTCATAATTAATAGTTCATTATCATTATATTTTGGTTTTGGATTTAACTCAACAAACTTTTTAGCATCTTCTAGTTCGTTGAATTCTACAAAGACTGAATTCTTGAATTTTTTACTCTCATCTCTTCTCAATCTCACTTCATTCACTTTCCCGTACTGGCCAAACCATGATTCCAATTCTTCCTGTAAGGTGTCACTCTCATCAGGGAAACCCTTAGCATAAATAGATCTTTGAAATCTTAACTGCTTTTGTGATTCATTTGGAGGTAAAATTGGGGTTTTACGCCTAACTAGTTCTCCATCTTCTGAAACAACTAAGAACTCTGAGCTTTTCAATGATTCAATAATTGAACTGATTGGTCTAAACTTCTTCATTCTGTTGAATGAAGCTAATGTATTGATAGAAACCCAACCTTCTTGATTTGATTGGACTGTTCTCCATAAAAATTTATCCTTTGGCAAATTGGAATCACTAAAGTAAAATTCAACTTGTTTGAGAACGTCGTTTGGGTTAAAAGCTAAGTCCTTTTGCTCTTTGCCTTCTTGTTTAACATCATCTTTAGCCTCATCTTTAGCTTCTTCTTTAGCCTCTTCTTTAGCTTCTTCTTTAGCCTCTTCTTTAGCTTCTTCTTTAGCCTCTTCTTTAGCCTCTTCTTTAGCTTCTTCTTTAGCTTCTTCTTTCACCTCTTCATTTTTTGGAGCTTCTTCCTTGATTTCTTCAGGCTTTTCAGCTTTTGGTTCTTCAGTAACTGGAGCTTCAACAGCTTCTACTTTTGGTTCTTCACTCATCCTAGCAAACGAACGTTAATCTTTGAAGTAATAGCAAAAATGGTTCTTTAATCTGCCTAGTCAATTTTTTTGTACTGCCGAAAAAAAAAGAGTCGGCGATGAGTTGGTAAGAGAAACACGTTAAACACATGATACATCACGTGAAAAGCTAATAAGTAGATAATCATAAAGAGAAGAGAGTATACAACAGCAGTGAGTAAGTCCAATGGTGTTGATTGCCATCGTCGACTTTGAGATGCTATTATACTAATAGATTAGCCCGCTTTTCTGTATTCGATTATCCATTGGTTAAGCGTGCATAACTTTCCCACTTTCAATAACTTTAACACCGGAACCACTACTATTAATGTATTCACCAACTATTAGTCCTTGAGAATTTCTCTTTCTTAGGTAATAAAAGTGATCAAAATTCTCCAAATATTCAACTGGCAGGGACGTCCACTCATACATCACTTGTTTAGATGCGTCAAAAGGCAAACCTGCAAATTCACGATCCCAACTGGTTGTAATAACTGAACAACCGTAATGCTGCTTCAGATTTTGTAGAACATTGCCTAATGTCGTATATTCATTCAAGGTAGTGTTTGCTTCCACCGTATCCCAGTAAAAGACCGATATATTGTCAATTATGATACTCATGACATAATGATTTGAGAGTTCATCAAAGAAAAAACCACCAGATCTAATATCCTTTAATGTCTTGATAATATCTGCAAATGACGTTACATCTTTGATGATCAACAATCTAGCAATTTTGTTTGATTTCCTCAAAGACTCGATAAGTTTTCGATAGTATTGATTGGTTTCGTTTAATCTAAATTCAAGATCAAACATCACAATAACACCAAGATCATCAATCTCGTCATTGAATTGAGATTGAATTAGCGCGTCTATTATCTCATGACGACAATTATGATAACTGTCAACGATATGAATAGACGCTAATTCTTTGCTTTCTGTGAATGGCAGTTTCACCTTTTGTTGGATAGGACTAATGAACTTTCAAAGTTAGTATCATGATCTTATAATGTGATCTCTGGAAACTCACATTCTTCAAAGGGACAAGACTACTGAGGTTTAGCAATTCCATGATTGAAACAAATTGGGATGTCTACTCCTTCCAGATAGAGACAGAAGGATAGAAATGCAATTTTTAAATTTTGACTTGTTCTATGTGGAGCCAAAAAAGGCAATTTTTCTTGAATTTCTTCGTATCTACAATGAAAATATTGACTTACACAAGAATACAAGTGTCGTTTTATGAATAGTTCCAAGATTTTAGCTGAAACTACTTCTCAGACTAACATGTAAAACCTCTTTTTCATTCGATTTTACGAATAATTTTATCGCTTATACAGCAATCCGTAGTCCGTTAAAAGCTTTTAAAGCGCATTGTACATTCCTTTGACATCTTCATATCACATTAAATCTATAAAAACAACGCATGAATCACAACTGAATAAAATCGCAAAAACAAAGTAACAAGAAACTATCCGTGATATATTTATATATATATACATCGCATGATTCAAATTGCTCATTTAGATAGTAAAGCAGCGAATTGTTTGATATCGATTTGTCCAGAACCATCACTTATTTCACTCAACATTTGATCCACTTCTTTGTCATCTAATTTCTCACCGATACTCGTCAAGACATGTTTCAATTCAGCTGCAGAAATGACACCATCACCATTCTTATCGAACACTTTGAATGCTTCAATTAATTCTTGTTCAGAATCATTTGTTTTTAGCTGTCTGCTCATTAAGGCTAAAAACTCAGAAAATTCAATTTTATGGTCTCCGTTGACATCAATTTCATTCATCATATCAGCAACTTCAGACTCTGATGGAGTGAAACCCAAAGCACGCATAACAGTTGATAATTCAGAGCCAGAAATATGCCCATCTTGATCTTTGTCGAAAAGAGCAAATGCTTCCTTGAATTCGGAGAGTTGTTCTTCTGTTAGTTCTGATGACTGTGAATTTGTTAGTTCTTGTTCTTGTTGTGACAAGGTTTAACAGGATCGGATCAAACGCGTTTTGGCAACAGCCATAACATTGGCTCTAAACCTCTCATAAAAACAGAGCAATATCTCTGAAACGCAATCAGAGATCTGTCGAATTGCAGAATCCGTGAAATCTGTATATCATTTTGCACTCACCATCGTATAATCTCTTATGATTTGGTGGCAATGTGTATTCTCTTTACTGTTGTTTACAGAATTTTCTGTCGAAAAAAACAAAACAAAACACCTGCACACCATGTAGATTTTATATACGTAAACATATAACGGCTCATCCTAAAACTATTCACAGCCCCCTCAAAGGTTTTAATTGTGACCAAATTCTTTAGGAGTGCTAATTATAGACTAAATGCTTTCTGTCTTTGAGGAATTTATACGTTGGTTGAACTACCCAATTTGGGTATGGTATTTGGTGGGATTATACCTGTTGCTACCAGTTCTTGCCTATGTATTACTGCCTGCCTTTCTGGGGAACGTCTCACAGCACCCTCGTGTGCTTATTTTAGTTTTGGGAGACTTGGGGCACTCGCCAAGGATGTGCTATCATGCTAGGAGTTTTGCTAATAAGGGTTATGAAGTTGATCTGTGTGGATATCTAGAAGAACAGCCTCCATTGGATTTGATAGACAATGAAAACGTTAACATACATGAGATACAGGCATTAAAGAACAACAGTAGAAGTTTCTTGATTTTTGCTGTATCTAAAGTCATCAGACAAGTGACGGTATTGACAGGATTACTATGGAATTTGAGAGGTGCTAAGTACATAATGATACAAAACCCTCCTGGAATTCCATTGTTGATTTTAGCTGTGGTGTTTAAGTACCTGACAGGAGCAAAGCTAATCATTGATTGGCATAATTTAGGATACAGTATCTTGGCAATTAAACTGGGAGCTCACCATTTTCTTGTAAGGCTGTCGAAAGTTTACGAAAAATTTTGTTCTTCTTTCAGTGATATAAACCTCACAGTTACAAAAAAGATGAAAGAGTTCTTAATCGAAGACTTTGGAGTCAAACCTGACAAAATAATTATCCTGTACGATAAAGCTTCAGAAGCATTTACTCCAATAGATCATGAAAAGAAACTCAAGGTGATAGAAAACCATCCTGCGCTTTTTCAAAAGTTCAATATAGAAACGGATAAGATTCTGATATCTTCAACTAGTTTTACACCTGATGAAGATTTCAATGTCCTTCTGGATGCCATGAAGAAGTACGACGTAATGCCTGATTTGCCCAGCTTGAAAGTCATTGTTACGGGTAAAGGCCCAATGAAGCTCGATTTCTTAAATAAAGTTAGCACAGCCAATCTCAAAAAAGTAGATATTCAGTCAGCATGGTTGACTGCAGAGGAATACCCAAAGCTACTCGCTTTAGCAGATATTGGAATTTCTTTACATACTTCCTCAAGTGGAATTGATCTACCAATGAAAGTTGTTGATATGTTTGGCTGTGGTGTCCCTGTTCTAGCTTTAGAATTTGATGCATTATCTGAATTAGTCGAAGATGGAGTCAACGGTATGAGAGTATTAGACTCAAGACAAATAGTTGAATCATTAATTTTTCTATTCCTCCAAGATGAGAACTATACAACTATAAAAGAAGGAGCTATCTTGAAAAGCAAAGATAGATGGGAGCCAAATTGGCGTAAACATTTTGGTGATCGCCTACTTCCAGCTTGAAACTCTCTGTTTAAATAGATTAGATATTTTTTCAATATATGCATTATCATTTTCGTCAATCATATTCTTACCTTTTTCATTCCAGAACTCGTATTCATTTTCCTTAATTATATCATCCGGTAAAACATCAAAAGTAATATCATCTCCAATCGCTAAACTAGTTAAATAAGTCCAACATCTAGCCACTTGGCCATGGTTGTATCCACCTCCACCTAATAACAAAGTGTGTATATCCAAATCTAAAATTTTTTTTACAGCCTGGCCAAACCCTTCGATGGTTAAGTTCCACTCACCATGTTCATCACTTCCAAGTCCATCAGCACCACATTGTACCACGATACAATCAGCTTGAAATTCATTGATTACTGGTATTACACACTCTTCAATCACTTTCCCAAAATTATAATCGCTTAGACCATGCTTCATTGGAGCATTGAATGTATATCCCTTCCCCTTCCCTAGACCACAATCTTCGAGATTTCCTGTCCCTGGGAAAAACCCAATTTCTTTTCTATGTATGCTGATTGTGACTACATTATTAGAAAATTTGAAGGCTCCCTCTGTACCGTCTCCATGATGCAAGTCTAAATCTAGATATAATACCTTTTGAAATTTCTTCCTTAGCTCCAAAATCCCTAATACTGTATCATTGATATAGCAAAACCCTGAAGCGTTCGATTTTTTTGCATGGTGACGCCCTCCATACCAATTGATTGATATTTTAGTATTGGAGAACATGAGGGACTGAACTGCAGATAAGGTAGATCCAGCTAAATATGTTACGTAAACGTTTAGCAATGGAAATAAAGGACAATCGTAGAGCAGACCAAAAGTTTCAAGTACTGTGCGATCTTCTTCTTCGTATTCTTCACAATTTTTCAATTCAATGTGAGATAATCCTAATTTCAGCAAATTCAGTTTCTCTTCCTCCTCAAAATCAATATTTCTTTTTTTTAGAAGGATCTCAAGATATTTAATATCATGAAATCTTGCCAATTGATCTTTTGTAGCAGGTTTTACTGTCAAAACCGTACATCTTTTATCTAATTCGTATCCGAAGATCATGGAGTCAACTAAAGATGACCTTCCAGAATTCGAGGGAATATTATCAGCAATTGAACTGAGAAGCGGAGATGAAACTAAGCTGACGCTCCACATTATTGGGATGTCAATGAATGTCTTGTTGCCATTCACTTTTAAAATAATGAAGCTTACAACCTCGAAGATTATCGCGAATTGCTGATATATTTATATCGATCATTAACCATAACCAAAATGCAGTTAACGAGGATTTGATACTCAAATATTTTGGCTGATTTGTAGCTATCTAAGTCATATATATATATACATTCTGTGTGTATGTCTTGCTTTTTGTAAATCCTCTATTTCGAAATAATCTCACTTACTACAGCTGAGGCTTTCAACACAGCTTCTTCAGTGTAACGTCTACCAACCAATGATAAGGCGATTGGTAACCCATCAGATTCTTCAGCATTGTAAACTGCATCGGCTTCCCATTCATTACGTGGATTGAAATCAGAAACCACCAAATCAATGGCCTGATCAGCTACCAATCCTGATGGGAAAGTAACAACACTTTGATCCAGGATATTCCATAAAGCTGTATAGCCCCAGTATTTTGAACTAGACGGTTTAGGAGCAACTCCATAGAAGTTTGGTGCAAGGACAAAATCGACTTGTCTCTCATTGAATAGGTCTAGATATTCTTGACGTAAATCTTCTCGTGATGAACAATAATATTCCAATTCAACAGTGCTTAAACCTTTGTCACCTTTACCAAAACTTAAGTAATGCTCAGATAGGGGAGCTAAGGGTTCCCCAGATGCAGCTAGCTTTTCATGACAAGCATAATTACCGTCTGCAGTGTATAATGAAAAAATTATGTCTTGAGATTCATATACTTTATGTGGTTCCCATGTGATGACATTCACACCTGCAGCTTTCAACTTCTTCTCGGCTTCCTTCAAAGCACGAATTAGAGGAGGGTGTGGTTTAACAACACCATCATCGTAAACAATTGCAATAGTCAACTGGGATGGTTTCGGTATAGGCATTTCTCTCCAGGGTAATGGAATTAGAGACTGATCAACTAACCAAGGCTTTGCAGATATAACGCCCTTCATAAAAAGCTCTAAATCTTCAACTGAATTAGCCATTGGACCAATAACAGCAACAACACCCTCACCATAAGTATCTACGGCTGCAGAGCCACATCCCACCATAGAAAGTCTATGAGCTGAAGGCTTGAGCCCCCATATACCATTGAAAGCAGCTGGAGCACGGATGCTACCACCAATATCAGAGCCAAGACCCCAAGGAGAGCCTTTCATTGCAATAAGCGAGCCTTCGCCTGAGGATGAGCCTCCTGGCGATAGTGAAGTTTTATAAGCATTTCGTCCACGACCAGTGATATTATTTATAGAGTCCAGATGCATTAAACATTGAGGTTGTGTGGTTCTGATATAGAAAACTGCACCCAAGTCATAGATGATTTGATTTGTAACCGAGAAAGACTCAGGAACGTTGTCAAGCATACTCACATAACCACGATGAGTGACATGACCAGCATAATCATAGTGTTCTTTCAAAGAAAATGGAACACCATGGAATGGACCAATCGTTTTGCCATGTTTTGCTTGATAGTCATCTAGTTCTTTTGCTCTGGCCAAACCTTCATCAAAGAGTATTTCCATAGCACAGTTGGTCAATTGGTGAGCAATTGTAGCTCTTTTAATGAACGCAGTTATAGCTTCAACAGCTGTTAATTCTCTTTTTGCGATCTTGGATGCAATTTCACTAGCAGTCAGACTGGTGAGTTTCAAGGTCTTCCCATCAAGAACTCTTGGTGGAATTAAGGTCGCGTTAAAATGACCAGAGTCTAAATCCTCTGGAATCAAATCACTTGGTACTAAATACTTTTTTGGAATAGCAGCATGTAGCTTAGCATTGTAAGCCTTAATTTTAGGGACCCAATCTCTTTCATAACGATCACTATCTCCTTTATAAGATGTTGGAGGACTAACCAATGGTTCTTTTGAATGATCAATGACAACTCTAGCAGACATAATTTCTATAATTTTAAGGGATGAGCTGAATGACCAAAAAAAGCGATTAACACTTTTCACGACTCAAGCCTTCTATTTATAATAGATCATGCCTGTCATCTTTATCTCATCCAGTCTCCATCCGTATATTCTTAGCGGTTTTTCTATGAGGGTCCTAAAAAACTATGTTATCTTCTCTTGCGCTTAACCAAACAGGAATTCCGAGATCCGGAACTCAGATAGAGATCTCAAGGCTTCTGGAGGACGTGTTTTATCCGAAGATATAGGGTTTAATAATTGTCCGAGCTGCTAAGGGAACAGGCTTCTGCTGAGATTCAATACATGCGTTCTAGCACTGGAAGTTCCGGCTCTAACAACAGTAAGATTCGAGAAAACTGGAGAATGATAGTTTAGTGTACAATTTATGGGACTTCGGATTATCTTGAGTGTTTATTACTTCTCTATGAGCCAAGCTCATTTCTTCCCCAAGAGAACAATACCACTAAAAATTGAAGTATGCTTCGTCTATTATCACTCATAGAGAATTTCAAGCTCATCACTACCAACTTCTTCAACAACTTTGGCTATCCCTTTCGTACCTTGGTAAGCTAACCTCTAACAATCCCTTGAGATCATTCCCTTTTTTGTGGTCAACCCGAGAATGCAACCCCGGATTTTTCTGCAGCAGGCAGTCATAGAAGCCTGCATGATTGATCGCTTCAAACTGAACATCATAGACATTCAGAAGGCTTGCAATTTCAGATATGATCATAGTTTGTAGTTTAGGACTGAGTACTTATTGTAGAAACCAATGACTTGTATGAATCTATTCTGTTTTTTCACAAACAGTGTAGCTCTCATCTGGTAGAAACTTAGTGTATATGTATTTGAAAAGAAAGGTTATATAGCTTCCTTATATAATGTAGCTTCAAGAAGGGTGTCCCTGTTTTGCAAAATAAGTTGAGATATGCAAACACTACTCTTGTTCCATAACTATTGTATTCCCCCATTGGCCAATGCATGTTCTATCTAGAAGAGCTTTGAACTATTTAGATGCATATGTCACTCCTCTGTTTGATGATACACCCATATTACGAACCCCATTTTTGGTAGATCTTTTTAGAAGGTACCATTTCGTTACAATTTTTGCACTTATAAACAGGGGACTTCACCCACTGCATGTTCAAAACTTTTGCTCCCTTCTGAAATGACTACTTACCAATTAGCTAACTTCATTCACAGTGACAATGGGACTTCAAAATTCTGCCTTTGCCAAAACATTTCTTCATATTGAAGAGAAGACAGAGGGCTCTTCCAGAATGTCACTTGTTGTTGGTCTATTTGCTGCTTTCGGTGGTATCCTCTTTGGCTATGATACCGGAACCATTAGTGGTATTTTGGATATGGATTATGTATTAAAGACTTTCCCAAGAGATCAGCCAGGTACTGATGGTCAGCCAGGGGTTTTCTCCTCTTCCGAGCACTCTTTAATTGTCTCTATTCTTTCTGCGGGTACTTTCTTTGGTTCGTTATCTGCTCCCTTTTTTGCAGACCGTATTGGTCGTCGTCTTACTTTGATTCTCTCCACTTTACTTGTCTTCAACTTAGGAATAATCCTCCAAACTGCTGCTACTAGTATAAACTTATTAGTTGCCGGTCGCTTCTTTGCTGGTCTAGGCGTTGGGTTAGTTTCTGCAGTTATCCCATTATATCAAGCTGAATGTGTACCAAAATGGATTAGAGGTTCCATGACTTCAATGTATCAATTTGCTATCAGCATTGGCCTTCTTTTAGCATCTGTTGTTGACCAGGCAACTCATAAAAGAAATGACACAGGTTCATACAGAATACCAATTGCTATACAGTTTCTTTGGTCTCTGATAATTTCAATTAGTATGATTTTCTTGCCCGAGACTCCAAGATTTTTCATTAGGGTAAACAAGAGAGAGAAGGCCGTGAAATCTTTGTCAACTTTGAGAAGTTTACCGGGTGACCACCCTGCTTTACTGGATGAATTAGCAGAGATTGAAGCAAATTATGAGTATGAATTACAACATGGTAAAAGTGGTTGGTTTGACTGTTTCAAATCAACAAATCATCAATCTTTGCGATTATTCACTGGTGTTTTTTTGCAAGCATTTCAACAATTAACTGGTATAAACTTCATATTTTACTTTGGTACAACCTTTTTTTCTAATTCTGGTATAGACAATGCATTTTTAGCCTCAGTTGCTACTAATGTTGTTAATGTTGGTATGACTCTTCCAGGGGTTGTTCTTGTTGAGACCCTTGGCCGTCGTCCATTGTTACTATGGGGAGCTGGAGTCATGTGCGTTTCTGAATTATTAATAGCTATCATCGGAACTGCTACGAATACGGATTCTGCTAATAAGTGTCTGATAGCCTTCACTTGTATTTTTGTAGCAGGGTTTGCTGTTACTTGGGGTCCAATTTGTTGGGTAGTTGTAGGTGAACTCTTTCCTTTGAGAACTAGAGCAAAATCTGTTGCGATGGCCACCGCCTCGAATTGGTTATGGAATTTTGCTATTGCTTATGCTACACCTTATCTCGTGGATGATACTCCAGGTTCTGCTAAATTGCAATCAAAAGTGTTTTTTATTTGGGGAGGCTGTAACTTTCTGTGCTTCTTCTTTGCATACTTTTTTATTTATGAGACTAAAGGGTTGACTTTGGAGCAGATTGACGAAATGTATGACACTGTCCCAAATGCAAGACACTCAAGAGGATTTGTTCCAGTTGATCATAAGTTCACAAGAGCTGTTCACGGAGAAGAAGCCGATTTTGATTGCAAACCTAGTGTTAAGTATCTTGACTCAAGGATCGAAAACGTTTGAATGCCATACCTTTCTTTTCGATTATCATTTCTAAGTAGTTAATGTGACGTTCCTACAATATATGATGACCTTCACTTGTATATTGAAGACAAATTAGGAAGAACGTATCATAATCTATTCCAAAGCCTTTCTAGCCCATGTCGGTAGAACGAAAGAAGCTTCGTGGATCTCTTTGCTATAGTATTTGAACAATTTTTCTTCTTCTTCCTGAGATAAAGATCTTAATGGTTTTTTCACGTTAGCATTTGGATCTTTTGAGCAAACCATGAATCCAATTTGACCAGAAGGATAAGTTGGAATAGTTGTGTAGGCGTATTCAGCAACTGGGAAAACTTCCTTGCAGGCTTTTTTCAAGTCTGTAATGATTTTCATATGCAACCAAATGTTTTCAGCTTGAGTGGTGATAACTCCCTTTTCAGTAAGAGCATCAGATAACAATTCAAAGTAAGGCTTTTGGAAAAGAGATTCAGCTGGGCCTTCTGGATCAGAGGAATCAGTGATGATAACATCAAAAGAGTTTTTATAATCAGCTAAGAATTTGAATCCGTCACCTATGTGAGTTTTAACTTTAGGATGTGAGTAAGATGCAGACATTTCTGGCAAGTATTGCTTAGAAACCCTGATAACAGCTTCATCAATGTCACATAACCAAGCTTCTTCAACTGAGTCATGCTTAACAATTTCTCTCAGGACACCACCATCTCCTCCACCAATAACCAAGACCTTCTTTGGGTTTGGATGTGAATTGACAGCTAAATGGGTGATCATCTCTTGGTATGAGAATTCATCACGTTCAGTAGCCTGGATAACATTGTCTAGAACTAAGACATTACCATAATTGGTGGATTTGAAAACTAAAACGTCCTGGTACAAAGATTTTTCATGGTGCAGGACTTTTTCGACTCGTAAGGTCATGGCTTGACCTGGCCACATGGTGTTACTAATTTCACGGAACCATCCGTCCTTGATAGTAGGGTGAGTGATTTCAGACATTGAGGTGATTGATTTCAGTAGATGTCTCTTGAAAGAGTTTAAAATACAAAGCTGAAAAGAGTTTTTGATGCGATCGATGGACAGAGAAAAAAATTTTTTTTTCTCCCAAACCTTGGTAGAATCAGCAATTATCTACGGTATCTTACTGTTGCTCAATCTTAGATCAAAGACCGTTTGGGTTGTCCTTTCCCATCTAGGTAGAAATCAATGTCGGCTAATGTGTTACTTGAATCCGAAATGCTGACTCTGATCTGTCCTTGCCTTGCCGTTGAGTTGCATTCTTCAGATTGTACTCAGTAGTGATTCTGCTTTGTGATTGGTGCGATGATGTGAATGCTGCGTGCTTAGGAAAGTAAACAATTACGCACCTAGAGAAATGGCACAAAAACACAAAGGTATCTGTTATGAATGGATCGCGTTGACTACTTAGTATTGCTAAGGATTGAGATTCACACTTAAGTTGCCGCGATGACACCTCACAATATGCGATTATAAACAGCCATTCATACTGGGGAAGCCATACTTTATCTCCGTGATAGTAAAAACACACCTTTAATTCCGTCCATTTTGGCGATTCCCCGAATACTAGCTACTCAAAAAGAGAGTGTGATCAGGTCTTTTACTCCATATATGACTAAGTTAGACACAATCAAGGATTTCATTGTTTACTTTCCTCTTTTTGGCTCGCTGGCTCATTCGATCCAACTGATTGGGTGAGAAAGGATTATTAAGCTTAGTAAATGACAATCTTTGGTAATGCATTTAGTAATGCTGACAGAAGAACTACACATCCCAACACCATGTTACTTTACCGTAATGGTATATAAACAAGGTGAAGCCACCTTTTCTTGAAAGCAGGAGATAATTGTCTTGATCTCTTTATCAATTGCTAGAAATACGTACAACAATGTCTGCCCTATCTACTTATTTGAAGACCTACAGTGCTAGAAGAACTCGTTACCAATTGCAAAAGGCTCTTCCAGCTGGAGTCACCATTGAACAGATTCAAGATTTAGTTCAAGCTTTTGTCAAGCACACACCAACTTCGTTCAACATCCAATCTATCCGTGCCGTTGTTATTGTTGGTGCGTTACACGAGAAGGTCTGGCAGGCAGTTGCAGACTCTTTGCCAACTGCGGATGCTCAAAGAAGACCACTGTCAGCTAAAGATGAAGCTTACGGTTCTGTTATCTTCTTTGAAGATGACGCTGTTATCAAAGGTGTTCAAGAAAAATTCCCAGTTTACAAAGATTACTTCCCAATTTTTGCCGCTTCATCTAATGGTGCTGCTCAAATTAACACTTGGGCTACTTTAGGTGAATTTGGTTTAGGTGGACATTTACAGCATTACAACTCATTCGTTCAAGATGCTTTGAAAGGTAAAGTTCCAGAAACTTGGAACGTCCAAGCCCAGTTGGTCTTTGGTACTCCAATCGGTGAAGTTACTGAAAAGTCCTTCATTGAAAACCCTGTCAAGGTTTTGTCCGAATAATCTTAGATTTCATTTTATTACACAGATTTTATAGATTCTAATATAAACTCTACAAATCTCTGAGATTTTGATTTGTCTTCGGATTCAATTTCTAAAAGTTATTCATTTAGATATATTGGTTGACGTTCAGGATATAGTCGTATAAAAACACAACAGTTTGAATATGACCTTCGAATTCATAACGTTCATCAATGGCATGAGCGTTCGCGCTTTTAGTAGAGGCTGATCCAATAAAACGATAAACATTGTCAGTCAGAGGCCAGTATCTAGAGGCATCAGTATAACCACCTGTTATACCTGGAGCGACAGGTAAACTATCAGTGATGTTAACGACATTCTCAAATGTATGTTTAATAGAGCCTGCAAAAACTTCCCAAGTTCTACCATGAGTCAAAGACACAGGTGAAGGATCTAATGGCTGAACCCAAGAGATATTGAAATGACCATTGTCAGTAATTTCTTTGAAAATTGTACCATTTTGATATGCAACACCTAGTTCAAATTCATCCGCAATTTCTACCACATGATTGATGACTTTATCAATAACTTCTTGAGCTGTTAACTCTGGGGAAATTCTGAAATTTATTCCTAAAGTAGTAATCTCTGGCAGAGCATTGATCTTGACACCAGCCTTAATGATATCAATTGCTTGAGAAGTTCTAATCAAGTATTTTGTTGATCTTTCTTGTGATAACGTTTTGACCAGCCTTTCTCTAGCCTTTGGGTTCCATTTAGCACTGATGTAGTCTTTTCTCAACTTTTCATCAATATTCTTTGAATGTTCCCCAATTGCTCTCAAAATATTTAGTAAGGGATTATCACTAGTGATCACGCTTTCAAATGGATTTGACTCAATCAATGTAACTAGTTCACTAACAATACCAATGCCACTATGATCCGGTGGGGTAGACGAATGTCCCCCTGGAACTTCCAAACTTATATACAAGTCTAAGTAACCTTTTTCAGCAACATCAGGTGTTGCAATATAAAAGTCATCAAACTTTCGAACACTACCACCCTCATCAATAAGCGCATAAAAATTCTTTTCACCATACTTATCAGTCAAGTGCTTCGCAAGAGACTTAGCACCATCATATCTTCCAATAGCCTCTTCATCATATCCGAACGATGCAATCAAAGTTCTTTTCGGTTCAAATCCATCACTTAATAATTCTTCAAAAACCTCCAATATACCAGTCAACAAATTCTTTGTATCTGAGCTACCACGACCCCAAACAAGTTCACCATCAAAATATGCCGAATAGGGTGGATAAGTCCATCTGTCCAATGTATCGTGGTCGACAGGTACGACATCTTGATGGGCTGCAAAAATAATGGGCTTCAGATCAGAATCAGAGCCTTCCCAGGTAATAATTAATCCTAGTTTATTGATCTTCTCGATCTTAAGATGTTTATGAACTAATGGAAAGGTGTATTCAAGGAAAGCATGAAGCTCTAAGAAAGGCTCCCATCCTTTAAGATCAATCTCTGGAGCAATAGCAAAGTCATAAACCTCGGTAGGAATCTGCAATATGCCTTGATAGCGCTCTAAAGAGCGATTACGAAACTCTTGGGAGCTGTATATCCACTGTGACTTGGAATTTAGAGGTGATATAGCGCTTAATGTGGAGTATTCGTTCACTTCGAAGTGTTCTGAGAGTTCATCCGAAAGGTATGAATAACGATTATATAAAGCGTGAGCAGCCAATCCAACAGCACCAAGAGTACTTAGAACATATTTCCACTTGTTCTGCTTAGGTTTGGCTATCTTCTCATCCATTTTAGAAAGATATCAAGCAATTGACAAAACTAAGAGAGAATATGGCAAAGGGTTAGTGATTATTTCAGAAGATTTCATCATGCTTTTATGGAGAATAGATAAAGCTTGCAGAGCCCGTTTTGGAAATAATGCCGCTGATAGTTCTCAATTAGTAAAAATGTCCTGTTTGAATCATCAACTTAATGCAATACTATAGACTCATTGATGGGCTCTTATATATATAGAAGTTGGAGTGTTTTTTATTGATTGACTCTGAACGACACCTTTGCTCAAGAGTAGTGGCTCGCATCATACTCTTTTCACACTTTTCGACATATAGATATCTTTTTAGCTGCAAAGCCAAAAAACCAAAAAAAAAAAAAAAAAAAAAAAAAAACACTAAAAACTAAAATTCAATTTCAATAACTGGAAATTAATAATCAGAAGGTATACGGTCCTTTCATTGGAACTTCGTTTCTTTTTCTAAAGATGGATAGTCTCCAAGCAATAAAGTTTGACCGACAGTTATGCTCTTTGTCCATTTTGGACCAACTTTTACTACCGTATTCTACCAAGTATGTTCAGATCAATACCATTGCCGATGCTTTCCAAGTAATCAAAAGAATGCAAGTTAGAGGTGCTCCTGCAATCGCTATAGTTGGAGTACTCAGTATAATCGTTGAACTGAGTCATTATCTTAATGGAA
The DNA here is from genome assembly GCA_003706765.3 of Xingzhongia hampshirensis. NCBI lineage: Eukaryota > Fungi > Ascomycota > Saccharomycetes > Phaffomycetales > Wickerhamomycetaceae > Xingzhongia > Xingzhongia hampshirensis. Next base: position 51,347 of record PPXL03000021.1, read on the forward strand.
AATTTATTGTCCAAGGGTATTATGACTTGAAAGATTTCCAAAACTTCAAAAGACAATTAGTGGAGAGATTGGAATACTTGGTTACTTCAAGACCGACCGCTGTTAACTTGTCCAATGCTATCAACGAGCTAATTGAAATCATCAAAACCACTGATGCACAGAATATCGACGACTTATTTCCATCTGTCTTGAAGTTTGGAAGCAATTTAATCGATGATGATTACATAAATAACGTTAAACTTGGCGATAACGGTAGAGACTGGATTCTATCACGATTGGAACAGGAAGGATTCAAGGGTAGCTTTGGAATGCTTACCATCTGTAATACAGGATCATTAGCTACGTCTGGTTATGGGACTGCGTTGGGTGTTATTAGATCACTATGGAAACACTCTGAACAACAGCTAGATTCTTTACCAACAGAAGAGCCACCAATCAAAAAACAAAAGACTGAAACAACCCGCTTGCAGTGGGTCTACCCATTAGAAACAAGACCATATAACCAAGGAGCAAGATTAACCGCTTACGAACTAGTTTACGAAAAGATCCCATCAACTCTAATCACTGACTCTATGATTACTTATTTGATCTCCACTTTAGCCAAAGATGTCTCCAAGGCTCCCATCAAAGCATGTGTTGTAGGAGCTGATAGAATTGTTAAGAACGGTGATACCGCTAACAAGATTGGTACATACCAATTGGCTCTAATCTGCAAACAATTTGGGATCAAATTCCTGGTTGTTGCTCCGAAAACTACTATCGATTTGAAAACTCAGCATGGCGACGACGTTATTGTCGAGGAAAGGCCACATAACGAAATGAAGAATGTTTCTGGTGTTTTAGTTGACCAGTCTACAAATCAAGTGATCCTTAACGAACAGAGAATCCCACTTAACGGTGTGGTTGGTGTAGCTGCACCTGGTATCGATGTATGGAACCCTTCCTTTGATATAACACCCCATGAACTTATAGATGGAATTGTGACCGAGGACGGAGTTCTCGAGAAAGTAAATGGGTCGTTCGACCTTGAATCACTTTTCAAATAGAGAATATCAAACTCAATTTATTCGGTTATGATAATGTACTAAAAGCGAATGCCCTACTACACTACTACACCAGTCTATAACTAGGCTGAGGCGCAATTACCCGGGTGTCTGAATTCACTCATTCTCTTAGTTAAGACTATTACCCTGATGAGATTATATTTAAGTACTTCGATACGCTGACGTAATCTATTTAAGTAGATCGAACGGGGGTTTCTCGCACAGTGCCAGATCATAGAAAACAAACCAACGCCAACTACTGCGATTTACCGAACCAACACTTCAAAGAGCCCTTAAGACAGCTCAATTGTGTCTCAGGAATTCCGTTGCTGCTGCTTATTGCCCATACGCTGCTGCTATCTTTGCTGAAATCTCTCAATTGAACCCGCTTTAGAAGCTTTTGCCTCCACTATCGAGCCTCAGTCATGAGTGACATCCCTATTGAGTTCACCGAGTTGACCGACTTGACTAGTCTGGGTGTCAGCGCCCAGTCGCTCGAGTTCAGATCGACTACTCTAGAAAGTGATCGTTACGTTACTATCAGAGAGTCTGTCAATGGGCAGAATACCGTGGCCATTGTAGATTTAGCTAATGGCAACCAAGTCACAAGAAAAAATATGTCTGCTGATAATGCTATCCTTCATCCTAACCAATTCATCATCTCTTTAAGAGCTAACGGTACCACTTTGCAGATCTTCAACTTGGAAACCAAAGAAAAACTTAAATCTTTCAACATGAGTGAACCTGTCATTTTCTGGAAATGGTTGAACGATCAACAATTGGGTCTTGTTACAGCAACCTCTGTTTATACCTGGAATGTATTCGATGGCAATACTACCACAGGTCCTACTCGTCTCACTAACAGACATGACAATTTAAGTAACGCCCAGATTATTAATCTTGTGTCGAATGAAAATTTTGATTGGTTTGCTGTTGTTGGTATTGCTCAAGAAAATGGTCGAATCGCCGGTAAAATTCAGTTGTATTCAAAAAACAGAAACGTTTCACAAGCTATTGAAGGTCATGTTGCTGCATTCAGCTCTTTAAGTTTAGAAGGATCCTCATCTCGTACTCAAGTGTTTGTATGTGGCAACAGAACTGCCACTGGAGGTCAGTTGCATATTATTGAGATTGATCATGATCAAAACAACCCTCCTTTCCAAAAGAAAAACGTAGAAATTTTCTTTCCTCCAGATGCTACAAATGACTTCCCAATCAGTGTTCAAGTCTCAAAGAAATATGGCGTTGTTTATTTGTTAACAAAATATGGATTCATTCATCTATATGACCTCGAGAGTGGTTCTAACCTCTTTGTCAACAGGATTACGGCGACGCCTGTTTTTATCGCTTCTCATTATGATGATCACAATGGTATTTTAGCTATCAACAAACAAGGTCAAGTATTGGCTGTTGAGATTGCAAAAGACAAATTGATTCCTTATGTCTTGAATAAATTATCAAATGTTCCACTAGCTTTGTCTTTGGCTGCAAGAGGTGGGTTACCAGGTGCTGACAACTTATTTTTACAACAATTTGATACTTTACTGAATCAGGGAGATTATTCTGGTGCTGCTAAGGTTGCTGCTTCTTCTGAGCAACTGAGAAACCCACAGACTATCCAAAAGCTAAAAAATGTTCAATCAGCTCCTGGCTCCATCTCTCCTTTAATACAGTATTTCTCAATTTTGTTGGATAGAGATGGATTAAAACAATTTGAATCTATCGAACTGGCTAGGCCACTATTACAATCTGGTAAAAAGGAATTGTTTGAAAAATGGTTGAAGGATAACAAATTGACCTCCTCTGAAGAGTTGGGTGATGTTGTTAAACCCTTCGATGTTCAATTATCTTTGGCTATTTACTTGAGATCTCAAACCCATCCAAAAGTCATCTCTGCTCTAGCTGAATTGGGTCAATTTGACAAAATTGCTCCATATGCAGAGAAGGTCGGCTATCAACCAAATTTTGTTGTTTTAATCTCCAATTTATTGAGATCTAACCCTGATAAAGCTTCTGAATTTGCTATTTCTTTGCTGAATTCCCCATCTTCTTCTGGACAAATCGAAGTTGAAAAAATAGCTGATATCTTCTTTAGTCAAAACTTCATCCAACAGGGAACTTCCTTTTTATTGGATGCATTGAAGGATGACTCTCCAAGCCAAGGTCATTTACAAACAAGATTGTTAGAGATTAACTTGTTACATGCCCCACAAGTAGCTGATGCAATTTTAGGCAATGATATGTTCCATCATTATGATAGACCAAATATCGCGCAATTAGCCGAAAAAGCTGGGCTATATCAAAGAGCTCTAGAAAACTTTTCTGATATTAAAGATATCAAAAGAGTTATTGTTAACACTAATAACATTCCAGCTGATTGGCTAGTATCTTATTTTGGCAAACTAAATGTTGAACAATCTATTGTTGCTTTGAGACAATTACTAGACAAAAACATTGCGCAGAACTTGCAAATTGTAATTCAAGTTGCTACTAAGTATTCTGATTTAATTGGTTCCACTGTTTTGATCAAATTATTTGAAGAGTTCAAATCATTTGAAGGGTTATACTACTATTTGGCCTCTATTGTCAACTTGACTGAAGATAAAGATGTTGTTTTCAAATACATTCAATCTGCTGCAAAGCTCGGTCAATTCAAAGAAATTGAACGTGTCGTTAAAGATAACAATGTCTATGACCCTGAAAAGGTCAAAAACTTCTTGAAGGATGCTGGTTTACAAGATCAACTACCTCTGATCATTGTATGTGATCGTTTCAATTACATTCATGATTTGATTTTGTATTTGTACAAACATCAGTTTTTCAAGTTCATTGAAATTTATGTCCAACAAGTCAATCCTTCGAAAACTCCTCAAGTTGTTGCTGCCTTGTTGGATGTTGATTGTGAGGAACGTGTTATTCAAAACTTAATTCAATCCGTTATTGGTCAAGTTCCAATTGGTGAATTGACTGCTGAAGTTGAAAAAAGAAATCGCCTGAAATTGTTATTGCCTTTTTTAGAAGCGACTTTAAACTCTGGGGTTCAAGATCAGGCTGTATTCAACACCTTGGCTAAAATCTACATTGATTCAAACAACAATCCTGAAAAATTTTTGAAGGAAAATGACAACTATGATACGCTGGAAGTTGGTCACTACTGTGAAAAGAGAGATCCATACTTAGCTTACATTGCCTATGAAAAGGGTCACAACGATGATGAATTGATAAAGATCACGAATGAAAATTCTATGTATAAATACCAAGCTAGATATTTGTTGAGAAGATCTGATCCACAGTTATGGAACTTCGTCTTGGGTGAAGATAATATTCATAAAAGACAATTGATTGATCAAGTTGTCAGCACTGCTGTCCCTGAATCTACTGATGCTGAACCAGTTTCCTTGACTGTCAAGGCGTTTATGGATAATGGTTTAACAAATGAATTGGTTGAATTATTGGAGAAAATTATTTTGGAACCATCCCCATTCAACGAAAATCCTTCATTGCAGGGCTTATTGCTATTGACTGCAATTAAAGTTGAACCAACTAGAGTTCTAACATACATTGAAAAACTAGATGAATTTGATCCTATGGAAATTGGTGCTTTATGTACTGAAGCTGGATTGAATGAAGAAGCTTTTGAGCTCTATAAGAAAAAGAACTTACACTCCAAAGCTCTTGGTGTTTTAGTTGAAGATATCTTGTCTCTGGATAGAGGTGAAGCATATGCTGAAAAGATTGACCAGCCCGAATTATGGAGCCAATTGGGTGCCGCTCAGCTGAACGGTTTGAGGATTCCAGAAGCTATTGATTCCTATATTAGAGCAAATGATCCATCAAACTATGAATCTGTAATTGATATTGCAGATTCTGCAGGGAAATATGAGGAATTGGTTAAATATTTGTTAGTTGCTAGACAAACTCTGAAAGAGCCAAAAATTGATGGCGAATTAATCATTTCCTATGCTGAATTAGGTAAGTTGGGTGAGATTGAAAAATTCTTGAACGGCTCAAATGTTGCTGATTTGAATGAAATTGGTGATAAACTGTATGATCGTAAAGACTATAAGGCTGCTAAGTTATTATTCTCTTCTGTTTCAAACTACTCTAAGCTGGCTTCTACTTTGGTTCACCTGGATGATTATCAATCTGCTGTTGAATGTGCTAGAAAGGCATCTAATGTTAAGGTTTGGAAACAAGTTAATGACGCTTGTTTGGAACACAAAGAATTCCGTTTGGCTCAAATTTGTGGTTTGAACTTAGTTGTTCATGCGGAAGAACTAGATGAACTTGTTGAGAAATACGAAAGCGAAGGCCATTTCGATGAACTCATATCGTTATTCGAAGCTGGTTTAGGCTTAGAAAGAGCTCATATGGGCATGTTCACTGAATTAGCTATTTTGTACACAAAGTACAATCCATCAAGAACTTTGGAGCACTTGAAATTATTCTGGTCTAGAATCAACATTCCTAAAGTCATCAGAGCTACTGAAAATGCTCATTTATGGCCTGAATTAATTTTCCTATATGCTCATTATGATGAATGGGATAATGCTGCTTTGACTATGATTGAAAAAGCTGCCTCATCATTTGATCACTCCTCTTTCAAGGAGATTATTGTCAAGGTTGCCAATTTAGAAATTTATTACAAAGCTATAAACTTTTATGTTAATGAACATCCGTCACTGATCACTGATTTGTTGTCTGTTCTGACTCCAAGAATTGATATCCCAAGAACTGTTAGAATTTTCCAAAAATCTGATAACTTGCCATTGATCAAACCTTTTTTGATTAGTGTGTTGGAAAGAAACAATTCTGTTGTCAATTCTGCCTATCATGATTTGTTGATCGAAGAAGAAGACTATGAAACTCTAGGTACTGTCGTAGACATCCATGATAAATTTGATTCTATTGACTTGGCTTCGAGATTAGAAAAGCATGGTTTGATCTTTTTTAGACAAATTGCTGCTCGTCTTTTCCGAAAAAACAAGAAATGGACCAAATCCCTTTCTATTTTAAAAACAGACCAATTATGGAAGGATGCTATTGAGACCGCTTCTTTTTCCAAATCTACTGATGTCGCTGAAGACTTGTTAACCTACTTTGTTGAGACTGGTAATAATGAAGCTTTCATAGCTTTATTATACTCTGCATATGATCTGATTCGCTATGATAAGGTTTTGGAATTATCATGGTTACACAGCTTGGACGACTACATTGTTCCATACAAAGTTACCATTGAAAGAGAAAGAAGCAATACCATCGCCAAACTCTTGAAAGATTTGCAACTCAGAGAGGAGTCAAAGAACAAAGACGAGGATCCAGTTTTAGGTAACCAAAGATTACTTATCACTAATGGGACACCAGGATTAGGCTACCAACCAACAGGACAAGGGTTTGGTAATGCATTCTAAGTGGTACAATCGCAGTTCCAAGAGTCTTCAAATCAACAAAACAATGAACTGTTATTAAAAGAAGCAATAAAAGTCGTTTATTGAAGCGTATACAACATTTTTGATTTTTTATAAATTACTATTTCTTTAATTCTATATTGTAGGTCAAGTGGCTTTTTCTTGCTTAGCATTCATTTACTATATAGTAAACGTACAGATGCTTACTACTGACGTTCCTGTAGTTTATATGGGTGAGTATGTAAGTATGTAGGTACATATATGTACTTTCGGATTCTCGTAGACAATGCTAGAAGGTCTCACTAACCACAATTGTTTTGACATGAGCCACGAGATGCTCAACAAAGAATGCACAAAGAATATTATTATTTTAAAAATTTATGCTTAACTCCTTTGGTGAATACATTCTTCTAGATTCACCTAGTCAGTTTGCTTTGGGAATTGCATAGACAAGCTACGGTCTCCAGGGTAGCATTCAATAGAGTTGCTCTATTCATAACTCATTGAACGTGTTCCATCTAGAAATGAAACTATCACATCCTAAAAAGTATAGTGCACACGATTTAGCCATTCCACTGATGATATGGAAGCAGCCCAATAATACCTGTTGATCCTACCTTCGAGATGACCTTTTTAGCTCGTTCCCCATTACTACTTGAAGAAACCCTGTGGTTGAACGAAAACTACTCACTTTAGTCTGCTTGCTCTTTTTGTTGGACTTCACTGAATGCTCATACATGGGCTAATACTCACCATTTGTTCACTAGAGTGCTTCGGACTGCTTCGAACTGCAGCTCCTGAATCTTGAAAACCTACAAGGCTGTAACCTTATGCCAGATGCGTTGTCGCCAAAAATGAATCTTTCTAACAATAATAAAGTACGACAGCCTAAGCACTCTAATAAACCCATCTCAGAAGATGTTTCTTCTCAAAGCAGAAACTAATGTCATAATTAAACTCTTCCACATCATCTGGGACATTCAAACACTTTATGGCGTCCTATTTAAGAAGTGTCTGTTATTTTCAATAGCATCGTAACTAACCCTGTTAAATCAACTATATTTTTCAAACGGGCGGGCGTCGATGGAAAAAAACACTTGTTCCTGCGTGTGTTCACCCAAAAAAGATATCAATCTCAGTCTGAATTTCACTACAAAGAAGGAAACACTACCATTATACGCTAGTTGGATTATATTTTTGACCAAATGTTTAGGGCTCCATACATCTCATGCAGGAGAGTGCTTGACTAAATAGTGATAAATTGGAGACTAAATTAACACTAACTTGACGAAGTATCTTAGTACAGTAAGTATTGGTATGAATTAGCTCTTACCACATCGCATCACTTTGTGGAACTGATGTAGCAAGTGTAATTATCCACTTGGCTCACATCGAAATCTTTCAAGCGATAATTTATTATGAGGAAAGAAATGATATATATAACAGTCAGTTCTACCACCAATAAAGAGAGTGATGTTAAAATATTGTTATAGCTCTAAATACAGTCCTACTTGCGATATGAAGAATTTGCATATCCTTGTACTAGCAGGCCTTTATGCCACTGAGATTCAAGCTCTGCCTCACTTTCGAGGTCATGGCGGCTCAGATAGGAGAAGACCAGATTTCTACTATCCAAATGATCACGGAAATTATAATGATGGACCAGACCACCGCTTTGGACATCACAAAGGTTTCTACAATGATTACAATGGGTACAATGATTACAATGGGTACAATGATCACAATGGTTATAATCACCACAAGGGTTATAATGACTTTGATCCAGAACCATGCACTACCACTCAACAATACCATCGTGAACCAAAAACTACCTGTGTTACAGACAAGCATGGTAACGTGAAAACACTCACTCCAACTACACCTTTTCCTCAAACTACACCATGCACTACAGAGAATAATAGAAAACACGATAAGCCCCCAACAACATCCTGCTCCACCGACATCCAAAAACACAGAACGTGTCATGGAGATTCCTGCTTGATAGATATCTCTGAAACACCATCCACCATACAAGACTCAACAACTTTCGGCACAACTGATACTCAATCTCTCCCAGGTTCATCTCCATCTACACAAAGCACAGACTGTGACACTGACTCCACTCCAGGTTCTTCAGTTCCAGCTTCTGAAACCGGTTCTGTCCCAGCTTCTTCTGCTCCAGGTTCTTCAGTTCCAGCTTCTACCCCAGGCTCATCTGTTCCAGCTTCTGAAACCGGTTCTGTCCCAGGCTCATCTGTTCCAGCTTCTGAAACTGGTTCTGTCCCAGCTTCTTCTGCTCCAGGTTCTTCAGTTCCAGCTTCTTCTGTCCCAGGCTCTTCAGTTCCAGGTTCTTCAGTTCCAGCTTCTGAAACCGGTTCTGTGCCAGCTTCTTCTGCTCCAGGTTCTTCAGTTCCAGGTTCTTCAGTTCCAACTTCATCTGGTCCAGCTGCAGAAACCACTACTACTCCAGACAGAGACTGTGACACTGACTCCACTCCAGGTTCTTCAGTTCCAGGCTCATCTGTTCCAACTTCTGAAACCGGTTCTGTCCCAGCTTCTTCTGCTCCAGGTTCTTCAGTTCCAGCTTCTTCTGTCCCAGGTTCTTCAGTTCCAGGCTCATCAGTTCCAGCTTCTGAAACCGGTTCTGTCCCAGCTTCTTCTGCTCCAGGTTCTTCAGTTCCAGGTTCTTCAGTTCCAGCTTCTGAAACCGGTTCTGTCCCAGCTTCTTCTGCTCCAGGCTCTTCAGTTCCAGCTTCTTCTGCTCCAGGTTCTTCAGTTCCAGGCTCATCTGTTCCAGCTTCTGAAACTGGTTCTGTCCCAGGCTCATCAGTTCCAGCTTCTTCAGTTCCAACTTCATCTGGTCCAGCTGCGGAAACCACTACTACTCCAGACAGAGACTGTGACACTGACTCCACTCCAGGTTCTTCAGTTCCAGCTTCTTCTGTCCCAGGTTCTTCAGTTCCAGGTTCTTCAGTCCCAGGTTCTTCAGTTCCAGGCTCATCAGTTCCAGCTTCTGAAACCGGTTCTGTCCCAGCTTCTTCTGCTCCAGGTTCTTCAGTTCCAGGCTCATCAGTTCCAGCTTCTGAAACCGGTTCTGTGCCAGGTTCTTCTGCTCCAGGTTCTTCAGTTCCAGGTTCTTCAGTTCCAGCTTCTGAAACTGGATCTACTCCAGGCTCTTCTGCTCCAGGTTCTTCAGTTCCAGCTTCTGAAACCGGTTCTGTCCCAGGTTCTTCAGTTCCAGCTTCTTCAGTTCCAGGCTCATCAGTTCCAGCTTCTGAAACCGGTTCTGTCCCAGCTTCTTCTGCTCCAGCTTCTTCAGTTCCAACTTCATCTGGTCCAGCTGCGGAAACCACTACTACTCCAGACAGAGACTGTGACACTGACTCCACTCCAGGTTCTTCAGTTCCAGCTTCTACTCCAGGCTCATCTGTTCCAGCTTCTTCAGTTCCAGCTTCTGAAACTGGATCTACTCCAGGCTCATCTGCTCCAGGTTCTTCAGTTCCAGCTTCTTCTGCTCCAGCTTCTTCTGTCCCAGGTTCTTCAGTTCCAGGCTCATCAGTTCCAGCTTCTGAAACCGGTTCTGTCCCAGCTTCTTCTGCTCCGGGTTCTTCAGTTCCAGCTTCTTCAGTTCCAGCTTCTGAAACCGGTTCTGTCCCAGCTTCTTCTGCTCCAGGTTCTTCAGTTCCAGCTTCTGAAACCGGTTCTGTCCCAGCTTCTTCTGCTCCAGGCTCTTCAGTTCCAGCTTCTTCTGCTCCAGGTTCTTCAGTTCCAGGCTCATCTGTTCCAGCTTCTGAAACTGGTTCTGTCCCAGGCTCATCAGTTCCAGCTTCTTCAGTTCCAACTTCATCTGGTCCAGCTGCGGAAACCACTACTACTCCAGACAGAGACTGTGACACTGACTCCACTCCAGGTTCTTCAGTTCCAGCTTCTTCTGTCCCAGGTTCTTCAGTTCCAGCTTCTGAAACCGGTTCTGTCCCAGCTTCTTCTGCTCCAGGTTCTTCAGTTCCAGGCTCATCTGTTCCAGCTTCTGAAACCGGTTCTGTCCCAGCTTCTTCTGCTCCAGGTTCTTCAGTTCCAGCTTCTTCAGTTCCAGCTTCTGAAACGGGATCTACTCCAGGCTCTTCTGCTCCAGGCTCATCAGTTCCAGCTTCTGAAACCGGTTCTGTTCCAGCCTCTTCAGTTCCAGCTTCTTCAGTTCCAGCTTCTGAAACCGGTTCTGTGCCAGCTTCTTCTGCTCCAGGTTCTTCAGTTCCAGCTTCTGAAACTGGTTCTGTTCCAGGCTCATCTGTTCCAGCTTCTTCTGTTCCAGCTTCTGAAACCGGTTCTGTCCCAGCTTCTTCTGTCCCAGCTTCTTCTGCTCCAGGTTCTTCAGTTCCAGCTTCTGAAACCGGTTCTGTGCCAGCTTCTTCTGCTCCAGGTTCTTCAGTTCCAG
>PPXL03000022.1:0-32030 GCA_003706765.3 Xingzhongia hampshirensis
TCACTACCAACTTGTACTATATATTGCTCAATATAAAGATAATAACTCCATATTGTAGACTGAGGTAGTTTGGTTGGTTAATATGAAGTCTATGATATTACCCTACTAGGAGTAGGCTACTAATAAAATGGTGATCGTTTTTAGTTTGGACATCTTTTAGTGTTCAGGATATTTACTTTCGTTTTACGTGTGAAAGCAGAGATATATACACATAATCTGTGGTATGCACATTCAGTCACGCGGTACATGTTATGCTGGAAATAGGGGATTTGGGAGATTCAATGCAAATCCACGAACGTATCATTTAATATATCTCTTATAAAGGTTGAGCAAAAACTCGCGAACATGTTCTATGATTTATTGAAAGCGCGGGAGTCAAAAAAAAATAAGAGGTAAAAGGCGAGATCTATCAATTTACTTTAATGTTCTTACTGTGCTTCTTGTTTTTCTTTTGATTCTGAAGTGTACGTTACAAAGGGGTAGCTGCTTATTCTTGCTGCTGCTGTTGCTGTGTTTGTTATAGGGAAGCTTTTTTTTGAGTGTTTTTGGGAGAGGTTTCAATCAATTTCTGGATATGTCACGATTCTCAAGAATAGGACGAATTACAGCTGTTTCCGCTGCTTCTTCATGTATGGCATTTCCCTTCTGGTCCAAATCATCAGATAAATCTCATCAGAATGAGTCCTCAGCAGGATTACCAAGCAATGGAAGTCGTGGTTCTAATACTCTCACTAGTTCACCAGTGAATCCTCAAGAGTTCTTCAAATATGGATTTCCAGGCCCTGTGCATGACTTGCAAACATATCAAGAGTTTGTGTCGTGCTATGACAGACAGCACAGAAATCCGTACTATGTAATTGAGCATATAACACCCCAATCTTTACGAAACGAGGGCGATGTTGATCGAAAAAAGTCAGTATTTAAAGAAGACGAAGCCATTCCGCAAAAGTTTCGTGGTCAGTTACGTGATTACTTTAGATCTGGTTATGATAGAGGACACCAAGCTCCAGCTGCTAATGCTAAATTTAATCAGACAGCCATGAATGAAACTTTCCTATTGAGTAATATGTGCCCACAGGTGGGAGAAGGGTTCAACAGAGACTACTGGGCCCATTTAGAATTTTTCTGTCGTGATTTAACAAAAGCATATCCAAGTGTTCGAATCGTTACAGGTCCTTTGTACTTGCCAAAAAAATGTTCGGATGGGAAATGGAGAGTATCTTATGAGGTTATTGGGAACCCACCAAACATTGCAGTTCCTACTCACTTCTTCAAATTGATTGTCGCTGAAGCTGGGAATGGCGACTTGGATATTGCGGCATTCGTCTTGCCCAATTTCAAGATTGATAATGCAACTCCATTAGCTAGTTTTGAGGTACCTTTAGAAGCTTTGGAAAGATCTTCAGGGTTGAATTTCTTACAGAATGTGAATGACAACAGCAAAAGACAACTTTGTAAAAAAATAAAATGTGAAATTACCGTAAGAGAATTCAATAATGCTGTTAAATCATTGCCTCCAAAGAAAGATGTATTGCTACTATCACCTCCAAAGTAATAACAGGGACCTCATCTTTAATCATCTACAGAGTCAAGCTCACATGATGAGTTAGTCATTGCTTTATCATATGTATATCGTAAATATTCATAGTCATATAGAGTAATGTAAACTGACAGCGTACTTCTAAATATTTTGCTTAGTGGCGTTTTTCAGGACATCACTGTTCTTCACAAAATCAACCACGTTATTTGATTCTAACTTGTTTTCGTTATTCAATCCAGTTTTCTGTTTCAGTGCACCATTATATTTCTTGCTAAAATCTAATTTTATCTCATCTACAGTATATCCCAATTCCATCAATTCCACAAAAGACCATTCCACAATATCATCCATACCATATCGTCTTGCACTATCAGCTATCGTTTTGACCACAGTAGGCCTCACAGGTGTATCCAGCTTTAGCCGTACTTGGTGTAAATTATCCAATTGAACGTTGGTGATGTAATTGAAAGGATTCCAGGCGATTTTTGTCCCTTCCAAAATAGGATTCTTCAATTCCCTAAGAGTGTAAGATTTTAAAAGAAAATCTTTTGTGGATCTTTCATATATCTCTTTGGAAAATAAGACTCCAGACTTGTGGAACTTTTGAGATAGATATTTTATGAAAAGTGAGCTCATCATGGACCAGAAATATTCCTTTTCAGATAGTTTCGTCATATCTGTAATGATCCGATCAATAATACTCATCTCAACTTCAGAAAATGGTCCTCTAGCACTATTTATTAAATGATCAATAATTCTTAGATAACTTGAAGATCTTCTATTTAATGGAACAGATTTCAATATGAAGCTCAAAGCATTCATTACGTTTTGACACTTCGTATTATCCCCCTTTTTACCGCCTGAGCTTTTGGACTGCTTGATGATGCCTCTCACTAATAACGAGTAATCCTTTGACGACATTCCAAATTTATTTAACTCATTCATTACTTTTTCTAGGTTATTAAAATCACCAATTTTTAGATATATCTTTAGTAATTTCGATAGAATGTTTGCAGAGATTACATTATCAGTGTTCGGATCATTTGAAAGAGATAGCTTCTCAATGATCTGATTTATTAATGATAGATCATTGATTTTGAATCCATACTCTAAAATCTCTTCAATAAGGAATGGGTGTATATATAGATTCAAAGGAAGATCATCCAAGATCTCCTGAATTGCTGAATGATAACTTTTGGATTTTAACAAAGATTTTATAACAATACTAAGGATCCTGATGTCGTGGTCTTTAAAGTTTGGCTCTGTTATTTTTTGGTGAAAATATTTGATTTTATTCCAGGACATCAGCACACCTGCTGTATTAGATAGCTTAAAATTACTCAATATATTGTCGTACTCTGAGGATATTTCATAAGATATTGTAGAGAAGGTTGTTTGATTAATTAAAAATTTCGAAACCGTCTTGTAAATTGTATTTTCATCACTAAACTGCTGTAACTTTCCCAAAAGTTGCATCACTTCAACCTCATTGAATTTATAGTCATACTTCAGACTGATCTTCATGATCAAATCCAATTGAAGCTCCTCTAATGATGGATTCTTCAAAAGAAGTGAATCTAAAACTTCTTTGACAATTCGTTTGGGAGTAGTTATATTCGGAGATACTGGAGAGAGTATCAGTGATGCTGCTAGAAGCGTTTGATTTGAATGCAACGAAAATCGTATCAGTAAAGTATTTAGCTCTAATAGAACCTGTTGAGTTATTACAAGATTTGATGACGAATATTCATAAAGCAATGCCTCATATATAACTTCGTCAAGAACTGGTTTTAAATTTTTGAAAGTCTTAATAAAAGTAATTGGAGATTTCTGAAGTAGCTTTTTTAGTTCGGTAATGATTAGCAATTGCAGTTTTGGTGATTCATTGTAATTTGAATTAATATAGTGAAATAAATTTATCTCGCAGTCAGGAGTAAGACCTTCGAAAATACTAGGTACAGGAAAGTCAGATTTATCGACAGTGCTTTTGAATGAAGAGAGATCTTTCAGAGTGATCTGCTGAAGATCATTTAATGGATTCGTGAAGTCTGTTTTGAACCTTGTCCGTACACCATTAATGATATTTGTGATATTAGTTGATGTTGTATGATTGAGTCTTCTGGCTGTTATAGCGGCAATTTTCCGGGTAGAAAAGGATCGGCTCGATAATAAACGCCTGATCATTGTGCTTATGAGACCTTTGCTATAATATCTCAGAGATCATAAAGATGAATCAAATGCTCAGTCATAACTCACTCGTTCATTCATTCATTATATTGCCAGATTTTGTGAGATGACATCCGTACACCACAGTTTTATAGGTGTTCATAACGCTCACCCAAGATGGTTACTTTCCCATTTAGCTATTTATATATTTTAATGGTTTATTGACAAAACACCAACCTAATTTAACAAAAAATACCAACAATAACGAAGAAGTAAACCGCATGCACCTGTTGATCTTAGCTGAAATATTACTATGGATCGTTTCAGCTCAGATCAATTGCTCTTTAGGATTGTGGACAATCAACACAAACACAATACTTTTCTAAATTTTCACATTGAGCTTTATACATATGTAAACACATCTAATGAGTATGATGTCCAAGAGCTTCTACATCAATTGGACATTCAGATCGATTATTTTCTGAATGATAAAAACAAGGAGCACTTAGATTTATTGACACAGCCAGTCTTGGTTGCTATCTCGAAAAACTATACTACGCTTCTTTCAAAAAATAAAACCAAGCTGTTTGAAACAGCTGACAAGTTTATGAATATATTCACTGATTCTAAGAGAACTTATAGCCTTCAGAACTTAACTTGTGTGGTACTTACTTACATTTATGAAAGTTTTGGAAGGGATTTAGTGTCATTTATTCCACTGCTACTGACCACAATTTTGAAATACCTCAAAAAGGATAAAACTAATTCCCTAAATTTGGCCAACTTATGGTATGTAATTTTAAGAAATGGAGGAAAAGAAGAGTTGAATGATTCGCTGGCTACCAAATTCTTGAAGAGAGTAAGACATGAGGAGAATATTGAAGTCTTATCAAGCTTTTACAACTCTCTCTTCTCCATATTGACTTTCAAAAAACTTGATCTGCTATCATTCAAAACCAACTATTGGACTATAATTCAGCAGGGATTGGATTCTCACAAAAAAGTAAGAGTTAGTGCTGCAAAGTCCGTAGCGGAATGCGTGAGATACCACGGATGGGATATGAAAATCATATTAAATGATGTCTACCTAGATCTGTATATAGACACTAGCTCATACGAACAACAAACTGGCATACTAGAATCTATGATTCATTTTATATCGTTGAGTGTGGTTTCAGATCAACACTTCTGCAATTCTTTTGCTCTTGAAATTCTGAAGTTGTTATTAGACGTTTTCAAACACGAAAGGTTTCAAAATTTTACACAGAATATCAAACTCAGATTAATAAATCATTTATTAGTTTTCTTTGGTTCGATATTAGAATACACTGATGATTCTTTCAAGTTTCAAGTGTTTGATGGCGTGATTTCTCTCTTGGAGAAAGAATCAAATCACTGGAGGTGTATGCTTTTACTAAAAGCTGCTGAACTTATATTAGGTGATTTAAATCAGATCTCTGATGCAGATGTTGAAAGATTCAGGATCACCTTATGGAAAATTTCTCTTTCCGATGACTTTGATATCCAAATTCATTCGAGTTTAGTTTTGAAAAAATTAATTGCTAAGTTTCCTTCATTGTTGAAGGAAATCATGGAGACATGTTTAAATGAAATTATCAATAACTCCAAACAACAAGCTTCTGACAAAATCTTCATAAAATCCCATGGATTAGCTCTGATATTAACGGCTTTGGTGGAACTGGCTGCAAGGGATTACGTTCCTCATGTGTTTATCGAAGATATCTATAAATTCGCAAAAACATTCATCAAAGAGAACACAAAAATAACAGAGGCCAATTATCATAATCTAACAATTTCCTGGATTTTATTAGTTGCTGTCTTCAATTACCCTGATGGCTATCTAATCGATTCATTGATTTCTGACTTCCTAGATCTTTGGTCAGGATTAGATTTTACATCCTCAATAAAAGAAATGCAACCGATAAGGAACTTGGAAGTTATCAAACACTCTTTAACTGCATTGTTATGTTTTCTGCGCTGTATTGAGCTAACTCATTCCATATCAAATACTGTTATCAACTCCCTAAAGAACTTACAAACTATCACTAATACCTTCAAACTGAAACCTGATACTCAATCAATTTTTGATCTGGTTTCCAAGAGGTTGTTTCAGATTTATTTAACCTGCATTGATTTTATTAAGACGGAGAACAGCTCAATTTTGATTCAGGCTATTGGTAATTTCGCTGATTTATCAAATACCGTGGAACCTGCTTTTTCAAAATCAGATAGGACCCCCTCAATTTTCAACAAGGATGATGGTTATAATAATGGATTAACAACCAAGTTTAGAGGTGACTTTACTATTGATGAGTTACTCATTAAATTCCCGAGAAACATTGAGTTTGTAGTGCAATCCCAAAAGGACTATTCCATTGACTCAATTCAATTGCCAACTAATTCCATTAGCTTGAGTAACATCAAAAGTTGGATCTCCAACTCTTCATGGATTGACGATTTAGAATCTCGATTATTATCCCCAATTGAAACAGATTTATCGTTAGATATATTTCAGGGCACGTTTGGCTCTTACTCTTTGAGCTATAAATACTCTCCACCAGCAAGAACAGCCATTATCGATTGTTCAATTGAACTTTTTGCTAAATCATTTCCCTCTTTGTCTACAAAGGTCCAACTGTCATTATTAGAAACACTGAGATCTCACTTATTAGCAAAAAACCATAATGAACGGAGTGTAACGAAGATGATTAATGCATCTATAGTGATTCATGGTATATTAACAATTAGTTATCAAGATAAGGAGATAATGTTAGACCAACAAGTTGGTGGTATCCTATTGGATACAATTAGACTCATATATAACACATATCCATCATATGAGCTATTAGTTATGAATGCAGAGTCAGTAGGGATATTGACATCGAAAGCGCAGATGTCTCAACAAATCCCGATCTTTATAAAGAAAATTGTTGATGAAGAAGATTCAAGCTCCAGGGCCTTCAACTCATTGATTTTAAGTTATGTTTATTATTATAATGCTTCACACTTCAGTGCAATTCTAGAGGTGTTATTGAAATTAACAAAGGACCCTCATCCAGTTGTTCATGCCTGGACACTTGACTCATTGGCTACGATTATTGATAAACATGTTGCTATGAATGCTGTTAGAGCTAAGGAAGTTTTAGACATTTTAGCATACTGTTTCATAGATGACAAATTTGGGAAGTTTACCACTGCTAATTATTCCAACCTAAACTGTGACTTGGATTCAAATACTATTATTGTAAGAGTTCTTCGAAGTGTTATAAACAGCTTAGGTCCGGGATTTAGGGATTTGGATGAAGACTATCGAAATATTGTCAAGATTTTGATTTGGGGTCAATACTGGTACTTTAACGATGTCAACTCACATGCGGAGCTCTTGAAAGTTATACAGGAATTAAGCATATATGACGAAAAGTTCATTGGTTTCAAAGAACTAATTGATATTTTGAAGTTCACTATTGGCAACAATCTGATCAAAGTAATTGGCTCTAATTTGTCTCTCAATTATTATGAGGAGTCAAATGAACCATTTCCGACAACTTCAAGTAATAAACTGTTGAAAGTCTCTTTGGATATTCTATCTCAGTTTGTTAAATCTCGGGATGATAAAACATTCATCAGTGAGCTAGAGTATTTAATTTGGATTGTCTTGGAGAAATTTCCTGACGATTCATTGATTCTGCAAGATTTGATTACCGAATGGATTGACTCAACATATGAGCTGTCATGGTTCTTCAAATTAAACAAGCTATTCAACTCTTCTAAACAACAATTGTATTTTAAATTTTTCACTCATTATAAGACAATTCTTGAAAAACATGTTCATAAAAAGGTTGTCGTTGACGTGAAGAATGAAGAAGAACAATCTATGAGTAATAAAACTGACTATAATGATGATCAAAAGGGCGAGCCAGTAAATTGGAAGTTCAAACTAATCATTGTAAAGTTCATAAAGCAGTTATTGACTTACACATTAAGAGATTCCAAACTATATGAGCAAATCTCTACGAAGGTCTCATATCTTATCAAGGTTTCTTATGCTTCGTCTACTTCTTCTTCATTAGAGCTTAGGGGTTTAGGCATCCAACTTTTGGGGGATATCATCACTATCTATGCGTCAGCACGGGATCCAATATACCCAACAATTTCATTATTGGAACAACAACAGGCACAGATCACATCTGCTTTAGTTCCTGCATTTCATTTTGACTCAACACCATACTTGGCATCAGAAGCTATAAAAGTTGTTGCAATGTTCATAGGATCGAACATTGTTAATGTTAGTAAATTAGGCAGAACATCTAAGATCTTGATTGGTGCTCTTGAAGACTTAGAAAATCATGGATCATCTGATGAGTTCAAGATTAGTGAAGTCGTTATAACTAGTGAAAAAGGTCAAAGACGTGTTAAATTGGCTATTTTGAATGCATGGGCAGAGTTGAAGATATTGAACAGTGATGGTGATCATGAAAATAGCGAGTTAGACAAGTTGGTTCAGGATCACTTGGATCTGTTATTGCCATTATGGATCAGCACACTAAAGGAATTCTCTCTTTTGAATCATGGGACTCTTGAGTCACACTTCAATGACTTAGAGTTTTTCAGAAGTTGTTGGATTAACTTGGTGGATGTAATCGGTTGTATCACTGAACAGAATATTGAAAGTGTGAAAAACCTTCTCCATTCTGATACACTTGGCTTTTATTATATGCTGTATTCCCATTGTATGTTTGCGCTGTTAAAAAATGAAGATAGGTCGAAGATTTTGAATGCTTTGATAAAAGTATTAGAATTCAAAGGGCTCATTGAAATTATTTACCATGAGGATATATTTCATGAGAGTGTTGAAATATTCGAAAGAATTTTAGTTACTGGTCAAGCAGATGAACAAATCACTTTACTGAATATTACTGCTAAGATATTTATGAATTTCTTTGAATTAGGTGAGACTAAACAAGACTTGAGTGCCAACGTGGATAAATTATTCGAAATCGTGAGGATGAATCTTCAAAGTATTGTTCAACTGATTCCAATCGATGAAAACTCATCTGCTATTCATACAAAAGAATTAACTTCAGCTCAAATACTCATCTTAAAAGCAGCATTTACATCAATAACCAAGATGATTTCTAGATTTCCAGATATGATAAAGATGGACTTATATGCGACAGTGCTTCATATTATTTCTGAGCTCTATAAATTATCAACTACCTCACTTTCAAATCAAATCATTCCACATATTTTAGCTCCTGTCAAAGAGATCATACTTGCGCTAGTATATATTAATGATGAAACGACCATCAACAACTTTTACCAGACAATTAAACCCACTTTAAGCACAGCTTTCACTTCAATGGTCACAATCAGTGTTTTACTCTCGACAGCAAATAACCAACTCAAATTAAACGAAGACGATATCATTGATATTGTTGAGTTCTTGAATAAGGGATTGCTAAAAGAATCAACGATATCCATTGCAACTCAATCAATCAAATCTATTATTTCCTTCAAGACGCTGACTAATGAAGCAATTCTTAAACATTTGATTCCTAAGCTATTCATGAATGTATTAGCAGTTTCTGACTTTAGAATTTTCATTGAATTACTGATTCTCATATTGAAATCCTACACGTCTTTCGAAATATTTTCGTTGTTAATTCCATTATTATTGCAAGTCAAAATCAAAAATCCTACTTATGAAGAATACTTACATAAAAAATTGATCTCACTAGTCAATTTGAATCCTGCTTTGTTCAAGAAAGTTGTACAAGATGTTCTTGATGATAATCAAAAGATAATGACCGAGAACTTGCTTAAATTTGATAGTAATGAAACAGATCTAAGTGAAGCAAACGAGCATATCAAATTGAAGGCTTTTGAGTGAAATATAAGGTAATTCATGAGCTCTCAAGCTTAAGATTGTAACTACTAGTTTACAAGTAATAAGATCCACATTTACCCCTAAATTAACACTATTAAACTCTAAATTCTTGAGTCTATTCTCTCTTGTCGTTTCGTTTCCCAACGAATCAGTGAAATGAGCTCGCATGTATGCAAAAATAAAAAAAAACTAAAACCAAAAAAAGATTTAGGGAACAATGAAAACACTAAAACAAACATATCAAACCAATATCTATAGACCCTATAAAACAAATTAGTAATTATAACTAATTATAAAACAATAAACCTGCTGCTCATATAATAAATAAAGATTGTGAAAACGATTCACTTCCTGATGAAGCTTCCATGTGTTTGTACATTTGAAACATCCAAATGATTGTGTTTCTTTCTTTTAGAACTCGTACTTCTAAAGGATCTTGTACTGTTCCTAGAAGCGATACTTGAAAAACTCGAAGCACGATTCATAATTATTGGGCTGAAGCTATGTTCAGTTTCACTTGGAGGTGATATTGGATCAATACTATAATTCTCATTTGGATTCTCTGATGTAGTATTTTCAGGTTTTGGTACTTCTGCAGGTGGTTTAGTATTGTTATCCAATGACATAACAGCAATTTGTTCGATTGCTGTGTTTCCCACTGGGGATGTTGACAGACTCTCAGACTCAGCTTCAGCCAAGGTAGGTAATGATTGGTTTCCTAATATTGAAGAGCTTGGTGGTGAACTTTTGTGTGATGTAGGTAAATCGTCATTCGTGAGATATGAAGATAGAGGGTCATTTAATTGTGAAGGTGTTGCAGATTCGTTTGAATGCAATGATGAATTTGACGGGCCAATGTTTGAAACGCCGCAAATATCAATCATAGAATGAGGTTTAATCAGAGGAGAGTTTTTTTCAGATGTATGCGATTCCTTTTTGACGGTCATGATAGAGGAAACTATGGATTCGTAATTGATAGCGTGTTCGAGAAAGTCATCATCATCACAACAGCAATCAGTTTGGATAAACCATGGATCCGCTAGTAAAAGACCCATAGTATATCTTGTGTTAGGATCCGGATCACATAATCTCCAGGCTACTCTTGCAGCTCCTATGCTTTGAAATTCTTTTGCATACTTAAACTCTGATCCAGGTCCATGATTCTTATCACAATTTTTAAAACTTGGGTTTGATCCTAGATATGTGGAGTATGCACTCAGATATTCTCTATATTGAGAATCCAAAGAAGAAGCCTTTTGAAACGGAGTTCCTTGATACATTAAACAAAAAAAGATCATACCAACTGCCCACATATCTAACGCATAAGGATCATAACTATCATGTTTTGGGTGCGGATTCTTCAGCTCCATAGTTTCTGGAGAAACATAAGGAGGAGACCCAACAAAGGCCTTCGATAATTTTACTGGGGAAGTAATGTCACCTGCAACTTCATTACCGAAATCAGCAACCCCAAAATCCGTTAATTTACAGCAGCCTTTACTGTCTAAGAGTATATTTTCAGGTTTTAAATCACGATGAGCAACACCGTTATCATGCATGAATTTAACCCCAAATACAATCTGTTTCAAGATACAGAATTTACTTTCAGCGGGATGTGATTTCCAGCCAGTCCTCGAAATCAAACTAAACAAGTCTCCACCTTCACAATACTGCAGTACAAACCCCCAACTTCGAGTCATAGAAGTTGTTGTTTGCACTCTCAACACACAGTAAGTTTCCACAATATGATTGTTGGAGCTCAATAATTTTGCAATGTTGAACTCTTTTATTGCGCGCTTGTAGAAACTATCCGGTTTTTCCTTGTCCAGCAACAAGAACTTTTTAAAAGCATAGTATTTGTGGTTGATTTTATGTTGAATTAAGGAGACTTCAGCACTTGCCCCATCGCCTAGTTTCTTTTCCTTTGCCGATCCCTTTTCGGGAACCAAGAATAATTCATTTAGTCCAACAAATGGTTGTTTATATTCAGGTGGTAAGAAATCATTTGGATCCAATATTGGAAGAGGCAAAATATTTTTCCTTTCATCATTAGCCAGCGAAGGGGGAGAGCCATGTTGGGAATACTGTGATGGATTTCTAGAGTTCATCCCATATGGGTTGTACAACAATTTCCCATTGTTCCCATTAGTTGAAGGAGCACGTGAGAGAGAGTTTGGCACACTACTGCCAGGTACATGGCCATTTGGTGAATGGGGAGCCCCTGGGATCCCTCTTGGTGCTGCAATATCATTCCCGGTCCCAAGGATTGCGGAAGGACCAACAAAGGATTCTTTGGAGAAGTTAGGATTGATAAATGGGTTCGAGAGATGGCTTGTATCTAGTTTCCGAGAGTTGAGAGTGGTATCCTTCTTGCTGGGATCTGTTGATGATGTCTCACGAAAACGGGACAGAGTGTGTGCTCTTGAACGGTGCTCACTTTCAGAATGCTTCTTCTCTTTTAACAGAGCATTTGATGGCACTGCAGAAGAAGCTTTACCAGAGTCAGAATTGCTCTGTGGATGGTGCGAGTGTGCTCTGAATATACCACGAATGAAACCCTTCTTCTTCTGCTCCTTGGAATCGTCTTTCGAGACTGGTGAGTTGATCACTGTATGAGAACGCTTAATGTCTGATGTTGGCATTGTTGCTGGCGGGATGTAAGCCGAAGCGAAGAGCGTCTATAAGAGCGTCTGTGAAAGCCGTTTGCGAGACAGTAATTCGCTAGTAAAGGTGTCGAGCGTGTCAGTTTGGAAGTCAGCTAGCAGCTATGTTAGATAGAGAAACAGGAGTCAATTATACGAAACGGAATATGAATCACGAACTTGCTGGTTTCTTGTTTTAGGAAACTGTGAGCAAAAAATAACATCAAAAAAACAAAAAAGAAAAAAAAATAATAATTCCCCCTTCTGACGTAATTGCTTACTCATCTTACAAAACCTTCCAGATGTAAAGTAGCTCAGACTGAGTATTAAGGTCTACAAACAGAGAAATAAGACACTAATAAGATACATGCGATACTGAGAGCAAACAGCAATTCCAACAGCAAAAAGGAAACATAACATTATTGTGCGCATTGTATTGTGAAAAAGAAGCCAAAGCTAACAGAACAAGTATTTCTTATTGTTTCATTCTTAACTCTACACCGTTTTTTTTCCGAAGTATCGGAGATAGTCGGAAATATCAGATTTTGACAGGTTTTAAGAATACAATAGAATGCGAAAAGTGCTTTAAACAAGATGAGAAAGCTACTGAGAGCTGGTTGATGAGGGAGATATTCGAGGGTGGGATTCTGTTTGCTTGTTTTTTTTGGAAAGATAGTTGGGGAAAGGCATAGTATACATACTGTCAGGTGGGAATTACGAAAGGATGCGGTGTGGACATATCTGGAAATTGGTAACGCTTTGCTTCCTTGGCAACTTAGTGGTCTTGGAGTGGGATTTAGCCTTGCCCGTTCTCTATGGAGATTCACTATTGAGGATCTAAATCTTTCGATATGCTTTCCATGCTAGAGAAAGTAAACATTTTAGATTTGCATTGAGGAGATTTCCGAAACGGCAGAAAGCTGCCAAAGGGTGCAGAAGAGAAGAGAAGAGAATTACAAACACGCACATACACTGAAGCAAAAACTCGCTTGTATTAGCTTCTTTTCTTGTTGTGTGCCGAGCAGTAACCCTATCACTGCCACACCCAGACTGTTTTGTATATCTACATGGTTTTATATCATATAATGAGAAGTACGTCCAGCTTTCGCGGTCTTCCTGACGCTCTAAACAACTAGCAAGTGAAACTAGTAAACTCGAGGATCAATACAGCGACAGCGGACATGAACTCCAGCCAAGCAATCACCTTCCTGATGGAATGGGGGGACTCACTCTTGCAGTTTACAGAGTTTCTACAGTTAATAGATTAATTGTGTCAAAACTAATCAATCTTTGCCAGGTGCATCATTTGCGGAATTGGTATACCTCTTTAGGAACGGGCGAACAGCAATGGGAGTAAAAAGCTCCATGCCTCCTTTTTCTCTCTCGAGCTGATAAGTAAGTTCTCTTGGCCTTCAGTCAAGGCTGTCACTGGCGAAGAAGAAGAACTCTCTATCTGACTCCATCTGGTAGTATCCATCTACTCCTTTTGTTTGTTTTTCTTTCACGGACTATCTTTTCAAGACCTTCAGTCTTATCGTATCACTTACTAAACCTTTATGTATTTTTTTTTTCGCTTTTCAGTGTTGAACTAGTAGGAATCATTCCAACCCAATCAAACGATCGTTCTAGCTGGGAATTTGTAGTCATTGGCGATTGCAAACACACACACTCTCTTGTATAGTGTGATGGGGAGGAGGTAGCAATATTCTCAACGTATGATATATGAATGATTGGCCCATAGGTTTCAGTTCTTCTTCTGCTAATGCCTTTCCATTTTCCCGCCCTTTCTGGTTGGTTCCTGTTGGGAGCAGAAGAAAAAAAATGGGAAGGTGAATCCAGATGCTGGACCTTCCTCGAGAACAGCGTCATCAACAAAGATTTGGGAAGAGCTGATTGTGCATGGAGATTGGTGTGGAGATTATTTTCACCCATATCATGTACGTCTTATAAATAGATCAGAAGCTCCCGTCACCTTGTAGGGATGTGTTTAGCATAGGTTTAGGCGAGTGGAGAGAAGACATATATACATATATGCAACGATTCCAATCTAGTTCAAGCTCTTCGAAGGAGCCGGAGAAAGGTTATACAACTGTTTATGAGAAGTCGGGATCTACTGAAGACCTTTCAGGTACTTTCGAGGTGTTGGAGGAGTCTTTTGAAGCTGAAAATGTGAATAAAATATACGATGAAGACTCTGATAACTCTCCAATCCCAGAAGTTCGTACGGTGGTTCCAAATACTGACGATGAAGATCTGCCAGTAAATACAGTCAGAATGTGGGTGATGGGGATACTATGTACCATAATAGGAGCTGGAGTGAATCAGTTCTTTTCCATGCGTTATCCTGGGATAACTATCTCTTCCTTGGTTTGTCAACTACTGATCTTTCCTATTGGTACTGCTGTGGCTAAGATCTTGCCAATCATGAATCTAAAACTGGGCAAATACACAATCCCAGTAAATCCAGATCATAAATTCAACGTTAAGGAGCATACAGTTATCACCATTATGGCAAATATCTCTTTCACCGCTGCATGGGCAACAGATGTTATACAAGCACAAGTTGCATTTTACGGATTGGAAGCCAAAACTGGTTATCAAATCTTGATGGTCTTAACATGTCAATTGTTCGGATTAGGTGTTGCTGGCTTGGCTGAAAGATTCTTAGTCAGACCAAGTTATGTGTACTGGCCAACTACATTAGCAAATGTCGCACTTTTTAGATCATTGCATTCAAGAGAAAATAAAACTGCGAATGGGTGGAGAATTACTAGAATCAAATTCTTTTTGATTGTCTTTACTTGCTCATTTGTGTACTACTGGCTGCCAGGCTTATTATTTACTGCATTATCATATTTTACCTTTATTTGTTGGGCTGCTCCAAATAATGTTGTTGTGAATCAAGTATTTGGTCAAATCCAAGGAATAGGATTGTTACCCATTACTTTTGATTGGGCACAAATTGCCTATAACGGATCTCCTTTAGTGACCCCACTGGTTGCAGAGCTGAATGGATTATTAGGTTTTATTATCTTTGTTGCCATAACATCACCTGCTTTATATTATCAGAATTATTTCTCCTCTGCTTATTTACCTTTGAGTTCTTCCGATGTCTATGATAATACCGGTGCTTCTTATAATGGGTCTAGAATCATTGATTCATCAGGTAGGTTTGATGAGGAAGCTTACAAGTCATACTCTCCTCCATTTTTAGCCATCACTTACGCAGTTGCATATGGATTTTCATATGGTCTTTTGACTGGGGGCCCACTACATGTAGCTCTCTACCATGGAAAGGAAATATGGGCCAATTTAAGAGGAACATCGAAAAAGGATATTCACATGAGACTAATGGATAAATATTCGGACGTCCCTAAATGGTGGTATATAGCATTGAGTATTCTTGTTTTTGCTGTGACATGTGTTATTATGGAAGTTTATCATACAGAATGGCCAATTTGGGGTATTACACTAGCATTTGCTTTGGTTATGATTTTCATCTTACCAGTGGGAATCATTTACGGATCTTCAAATATCAATACTAATAATCTAACAGTTATGTGTCAATTGATTAGTGGTTACTTGTTGCCTGGCTTACCAATCGTTTCATTAACTTTCAAATTCTATGCATACACTGGTGTTTCTCAAGCTATGGCATTCTCAAGTGATATGAAACTAGGTTATTACATGAAAGTTCCAAAGAGAGTCATTTTTTCTGCACAATTAGTATCATGTATTATTGGAGCTTTTGTTCAGGTTGGTGTTCTGATCTTTATGCTGAACACCTTTGATGACATCTGCAGTGATCATCAAGCTAATGGGTTTTCATGTCCTCAAGGTAGAACCAACTTTGCAGCTTCGGTTGTTTGGGGTGCTGTTGGACCAAAACGTATGTTTGGTATTGGTGGTTTTTATGGTCCTTTCTTGCATTTATTTTACATCATTCCTGTAGTTGTGTTTATCACATGGTGTTTATACAAAAAGTTCCCAAATAATACTATTTTGAAAAATTTGAATTGGATTCAAGCCATCGGTATGCTGGGAAATTTCCCTCCAGCTACTGGTATAAATTATACCTCGGCTATTGCCGTTGCTATCGCTTTTAACTATTTCATTAGAAAACGTTACAGTGCATGGTGGAGTAAATACCTCTTCGTCATGAGTTGCGCACTTGATGTTGGTGTCGCACTAGCTGGAATTATTATTTTCTTTGCTGTTGTTTACCCTGGCTTCTCAATTAATTGGTGGGGTAATGAAGTCTATAACAATACTGCAGATGGTTTGTCAACTCCATACTTGAGTATGCCAGATAAAGGTTACTTTGGTCCTGATAGCTGGGAATAGTTAGACTTTGTCTTTTAAGTGTTTAGTAATTAACTAGTAATTTTGATTGATAACGAAAAGGGGATCTGTATTAATCATCAAAAAATCAAAGGTATTAAAAATCTATACTAGATAGACGTTGCGCCATTAATACGATAGATAGATAGTGCTTGTATTTAGAACAGTACTTTATATATAGTTCATCATCGCGAATATGTGGTTTTTTTTTATCAAGGCTTCCATAAAGATCGAAATTAATATAGTTGAACATCTGATCAAACATTCAATCTTCGGCATAACTTACGACTAATTCAATATGGCAGTCGATATTCCTAAGTAGGTAGAAGCTTTCGGCTCTTCACTATATTTAGCATGAACTCAGGATGCACTAACACTTTACAGAATCGTCATACAGAAGTTGATGTTCTTCACTGCTGCTATGGTATTTTTCCCACTAATAGTTTTCTTCCTCACACAATATTTGTTTAGTAAGTTGATTATTCTCTGTTCTTTGTTACATTATACTAATATATGCACAGACCACAACTCTATAATTTCTGGTGGGTTAGCTGCTGTTGCAGCCAATGTCGTCTTGATTGGCTATTTGATTGTTGCGTTCACCGAGGATGTACAACTGGAAGACGTCAGTCACAAGAAGGATGATGACCTCAAATTGGATTGAAGATCACCTTAAGCAATGTCATCATAGGTCTCCTTTTATATCTATTCACTTGTATAAAAGCTAAATTGTATACTATCCCAGCCGATTTTGATTATGTAAGAGTGTTTTTTACTATGAAAAGTTGAACTTGACTCTCGATCTATACAAGAGAAGAACATATTTCTTCTTCGAAAGGTCAAATGCAATGGTTCAGCAATTGAGCTTATTTGGCTCTGTAAGAGCATCTCAACATTCTTTGATCATTACTTCCCTTTCTACTTTAACCGGATCACAAGCAGTCGAGTATCAAGTATTTACAGTGTTGGCATCACCCGAGAATATTGTAAAGTATGAGCCAAACTCTAAGAATCAGCAGTATGAACAGCACAAGCTCCATCTCAAGACTCAGTTTATTGATGGATTCGAAAAGAATGATTACAAAGAATGGATAATACAATCCACGGATATCCCCTCTGCTGGGAAGAGGAAAGTATCAACACAAGCAGTTACTGAATCATGTATCTTGTTACGAAATAACCAAAGTATTGATACTGTACTCAAAAATTTAGGATATGTTGGAGAGCGAGAGTTCTGTCTAAAAGGGGAAAGATTCTTCTATGGAAATGTTGTCATTGAATTATTTCAAATTTATACACAATCAAATGATTTGAAGGAATGGGGAATCCTTGACGAATCGAGCCATATTGTTAAGTGTTTTATAAATGTTGAGAAACTCACAGATCTGGAGAACCTGCAAAAATCAAGTCAAGAATTGCTTAACTTCAAAAATGAATTAGCTGGCTTGATTGAGCTGGATATACCTGATAGAAATGCAATGGATTCTAGAATTGGGCTCCGGAAGTGAACCACAGAGCACCATATGGATTTACATGTGTAGTAATGATCGAATACATGATTCCACAACTAAACATTTGATAGCTTTAGCCAAGTCGAACGTAAACCTCCATAATAGTCAATGTCGTCCTTAGTCACGTGCAGGGCCTTCAATATCAAAAAAAGTAGTATTTTTTGCCTTCAGCAGAATCTCATAACTATTTCTCTTATGTTGTAGCATAGCTTTGATAATCTCGAAATTGCTATCCCAGCTAACCCTAAATGAGTTCCAAATTTATCAATATATATGGAAAACACTTCTTCCTAAGTAACACGATCCATTGCTCACCACCATTATCACTTGCTTCCTTTTTCACGAAACTCTCATCCAAAGCGCAACAAAATGTTATCAAGTCATCATTCTTTCCTCTGAAAACCATTCTTAAGCCTTCCACAACACCTATATCAGTATTGAAATCTAGAAACTTTCACTCCTCTACCATTTCAAGATTCATAAGAGTTCAGAACTATAGCTTTTCTCGAAATTATAAGGCATTACAGCAAGCTGCTATCTTCACTGGTCTTTTCGTTGTTGGAACCACAATCGTTACTCCATATTTATTCCAGTACACTCCTCTTTCCTACTTCAATAAACATCCTAGCTACCTTGTTTATGGGTTAATTGGAGTTAATGCAGTTGTTTTTGGATTATGGCAGGTACCTAGATTTTGGAGGGTTTTGTCACGTTATGCGTTATTAGAGAAGGATAAGATGTACTCTAAATGGAGTATCATTGGCTCCGCCTTTTCACATCAGGAACTATGGCATCTTGGGTTCAATATGCTAGCTCTATATTCTTTTGGAACATCTTTGGCTACTATGTTAGGTGCTTCAAATTTCACTCAACTATATTTAAACTCTGCTGCTATTGGCTCCTTAATATCAATCGCCTATCCGATATTACTCAAAATACCTATTTCTGCTGCTAGCTTAGGTGCATCTGGTGCTTTGTTTGGCGTGTTTGGAACGTTCTCTTACCTAGTTCCAACTGCCAAAATTATGGTTTTTGTTTTCCCAATTCCAGGGGGGGCTTGGGTAGCCTTCTTAGGTAGTGCTGTATGGAACTTAGCTGGCTGTTTTATGAGATGGGGATCACTAGATTATGCTGCTCATTTAGGTGGCTCTATTGTTGGTGTTGCTTATGGATGGTGGTATTCCAAGAAGATCAGAGAAGAGAGAGAGAAAAGAAGAAGGGCAGTTCGTTTTTAGATGAATTTAATTAGCATGTACATAAATGCATATATATATCATATATAATTAAACAGAAAACAAACATAATAACCTTAATTCATTAGTGTTCCTTGACTAAACCCTCTTTAACTATATAGTGGTCGTTTTTCTTAACACTAGCTAGTTCCAAGGGATTCCAACTGTCGTGTACTTCACCTTTTTTTGGGTCTTGTTTCTGTTCCTCTATCAAGCTTATCAGCTCATCTAAATGAAGAGCTTTGGCATTTGAGTGTTCTTCTGCTTGTGTGCTATCCTGAATTGAATGTAAATGATCAATGAACCTCACTTGCGCTTTCAAAACATCAACTAAGCCTGGTATATCTTCATCTTTTGCTTCCAACCCAGAAAGTCGAAGCAGATTTTTGACTGTCTTTTCGTCCACTTGATGGGATCTTGTAGAAGTACCATCCGTTAAGAGATTAGATGGATTCCAGCTTGAATTGGATAGAAATTGTTTAATTGCTTCTGGTGTAGTCAGCTTTGCACCAATTCCCACAGATGAGGAGTGGTAGCGTACATTATTTAGTGACCTTGAAAATCGCAGCATTATCAATAGTTGTTAAGAGTCTTATAAATCCAAAACTGATGCGATACACATACTAAAGTATCATTCAAGGTCGAAAACTAAGACCAATAATACAGAACAACGTCGCCATATGTGTACCTACCAGACTCATCGCATTAGAAAAAAAAATTTTAAAGTGAAAAATTTATTATGCAATAGACTAAACCTTTTGAACCACTAATTTACCTTATATAGAATCCATTTAAAATGAGACCTAAGAAGAAGGGAACAAAAGGTAATGCTAAGAATTTTGTCACTAGAACACAAGCTGTAAAAAAGCTTCAGGTTTCTCTCGCTGATTTCAGACGTTTATGTATCTTCAAAGGGATTTATCCTCGAGAACCAAGAAATAAGAAGAAGGCTAACAAAGGGTCCACTGCTCCAACTACTTTCTATTATTACAAGGACATTCAATACTTATTGCATGAACCAGTATTACAGAAATTCAGAGAGCACAAAACCTTCTCCAAAAAATTAAATAAAGCATTGGGAAGAGGTGAAGTTGGAGATGCTAAGAGATTGGAAGAGAATAGACCTAAATATAAGTTGGATCACGTCATTAAGGAAAGATATCCAACCTTCCTTGATGCAGTTAGAGATATTGATGATGCTCTGAATATGTTGTTCTTATTTTCTATAATGCCAGCAACTGATAAAGTGAGTACTAGAGTGACTAAAGATGCTAATGCTATTTGTAACCAATGGTTAGCTTATGTTTCTAGAGAAAGGGCATTAAGAAAGGTTTTTGTTTCTATCAAAGGTGTTTACTATGAAGCCAATGTTAAAGGTGCCGAAGTCAGATGGTTGGTTCCATTCAAATATCCTCAGAATATCCCTTCAGATATTGATTTCCGAATCATGTTAACATTCTTAGAATTCTACTCTACTTTATTACATTTCGTTCTGTATAAATTATACACTGACGCTGGACTGGTATATCCACCTAAGTTAGACGCTAAAAAGATGAAAGGTATTGGTGGGTTGACCGCCTACATCTTAGAATCTCAAAAATCTGGTTCTTTATTACCAGAGATTGAAGCCTCCACAGAAGATACTGAAGGAGATCAAATTTCCCAAGAATTCTTGGACGCTGCTATCAAAGCTGACTCTAAACAAGCTGGCAGAGAAGAAAAAGAGGCACAAGAAATTCCTGAAGATAACGAACAAGTCGATGAAGTTCAATTAGATACCTTCGAAGATACAAACAAGAATGCAGGTGATCTGTTAACTCAGCCTTCCCAATTCGAAAATCCAGTCTCTAAATTATTTGAGAAGTTTGTGTTTTTTGTTGGTCGTGAGGTCCCATTGGATGTCTTAGAATTTTTGATTCTCTCTTGTGGTGGCCAAATCATAAGTGAGTTGACTATTGATGAATTGAAATTGAGCGGTGAAGATGTGTCTGATCTCAATTTGAGTAAAATCACACATCATATTGTCGACAGACCAAAAGTTTTAGGTAAAGTCCAAGGTAGAACTTACATCCAACCACAATGGGTCTTTGATTCTATCAACAAGGTCGCATTATTACCTGTAAATGATTACTTACCTGGTGAAACTCTACCTCCTCATTTATCACCATGGGGAGATGCTGGTGGCTATAACCCTGAAGAAAAGCTAGAGGAAATCGAAGGTGAAGAAAGTGAACAGAGTGAAGAAGTTGAGGAAGAAGATGAGGAAGTTGGTAATGATAAAGTTGCTGATGAGGAAGATCTTGAAGAAGATGAAGATTTAGAAGCTCAAAGGGAATTAGAATTAGAAGCTCAAGGTGTTAAATACAGTGAGGCTAAAGATGAACTGAAAGATTCAACCAAGAACAATAAGAGAAAATCCAAAAAGACTCAAGAAGATGAAGAAAAAGAATTGAAGATGATTATGATGACTAACAAACAACGTAAATTATACAAAAAGATGAAGTATTCTAATGAACAAAAGGAGAACAGACAAGAAGAATTACGTGCAAAGAGAAGAAAAATTGAAAAGACGAAAGCAAAGTTAGAAAAAATTGATAAGAAATAAGTCTTCTAGAAGCAGGAAGTGTATATTAGATCAGTAAATACAGTACAGTAGTTTCATGTGACAGTCTGTAAAGCAAGTTAGATTTTTTTTCAGTTTCGCGTATACTCACTCGTTTGACTATACGAAATCAGAACAAAAAAACTCTTCATTTGCTTCATCGAAATTTCAGCATAAGCAACTAAATTAGGCTCTTTGGATGTCTTCTCTTAACCCAATAACGAGACACAAAGAGTTCAGCGGTATCCCTGGAGTTCTTGCAATCTCATTTGGCCTTTCCTCTCTTCTGATCGCTTTGAACCAACTCATCAACAAAGAGTATCATTTAATCGGAATAGATATTGATCTCGAACAATTCGCACACTTTAAAAGAAGTATTCTGGAGATATTGATTGACTCTGAGCTCTGGACATACTATTTACTTTGGTTCTTTGGTTTGGCATTCTTTGACTTGTTATTGCCAGGTGAAACTAAAGAAGGTGTTCAATTAAGAGATGGAACAAAGCTCGAATATAATATCAATGGAATAGCGTTGAGTTCATTGCTCGTTATTATATTAGGCACAAGATTCCAGCTCACTGGTGGAGCAATGCCCGAGTTCCAATATCTATACGATCATATATTGGACTTCACTGTTATTACAATTACATTCAGTTTTTTGTTGGCTTGGTTCGTTTACTTCATTTCATTTGTTCCACTGACTGGTACTAATGGAAAAGGAACCAAGGAAAGAATATTGGCTGTTGGGGGAAATACTGGTAACGTTGTATATGATTGGTTCATAGGCCGTGAACTAAACCCAAGAATTGGCTCATGGGATATTAAATTGTTTTGTGAATTAAGACCAGGTATGCTATTATGGCTACTACTGGACTTATCTTGTCTACATCACCAGTGGATCAATTATGGTAGAATTTATGATTCAATGCTTTTGGTGAATATTTTCCAAATTTTGTACATCTTTGACGGTGTTTTGAATGAAGAGGGCTGTCTTACTATGATGGATGTTACTACGGATGGGTTCGGTTTTATGCTTTCATTTGGTGACTTAGCGTTGGTACCATTCTCTTATTCTCTACAAGCGCGATATTTAGCTGTTGAGCCAATTGAAATAGGATGGACTTACTCCGCTCTCATAATCTTGATTAGTTTAACTGGATTCTATATTTTCAAAGCATCAAACAATCAAAAATCCTCATTCCGTCAAGGCAAACTATCTCATCTTAACTTCATTCAGACAAAGAGACAAACTAAGCTACTCTGTGATGGCTGGTGGAAATTAAGCCAACATATAAACTATTTTGGGGATTGGTTACATGCTTTAAGCTGGTGTCTACCTACAGCTTTCCAAACTCCCCTAACTTACTATTATGTTTTCTATTTTGGGGCTTTGTTGATCCACAGACAACAAAGAGATGAACTGAAATGCAGGGAAAAATATGGCGAGGCTTGGGAAGAATATGAAAAAAAAGTTCCATACAGAATCATTCCTTATGTATACTAATAATACAATAAGTATCGCCTCAATTATAATTCTATATAATGTACAACACGTAGATTTCATGCCAACCCATATCTCCCTATAAGCCTGTACAAAGAGCAGAGATAAAGACTACCTTATTGAATCTTCTTGCTATCAACTTTTTTCTCGAAAGAACCGTAACTAATATCTAATGAACTCAACCAGGAAATTGCAGTAGCTAAAATCAAAATTAGAATCAGCGAGACAAGCAAAGTCGTTAAAATTCCCGGTGTGAAATATTGTGGAGTAGCTGGTATGCTAGCAGTAGTTGTTTTGGTGTCCATTTTGACTTGAGGATTACCTAAGAACTTTCTTCAAGGTATATTGAGTATTTGTTTTAACCTGCTGCTTTTCTTAAGATCATTAAATTTCTAAAACTCAATGTTTACCCGGCTATGATATGACTACTTTCTTTTACTAAAGGCTCACAATTTGTGAGTACTGCTGCTATTCAGTAGAAGCGTAACTATAGCAAAACACAGTATTCAGGAATTTATAGAGCTGTACTGCAATAAACAGTACTAGAGATAAAAACACTCTGAAATTTCATGCCTATTATATATATTGTTGGGGTTTGTTTAAGAAAAATATTTTTCAATAAATTTTTGCATAATAGGCATTTTGGCCGAGTGGTTAAGGCGAAAGACTTGAATTAATTCGAGGTATCTTTTGGGATTTTCCCGCGCAGGTTCGAGTCCTGCAGATGTCGTTATTTTTTTTCTGACCGTTTTTCAGATATTTCATTATTTTATTGTGTTTCTTTCTACTTGAAAGCCTTATACAAAGCACTTTCTATTACCTAAGAAAGATATTTAACTCTCCTCAACAATACTGGGGAATATCTGTTTTATGAAGTTTTATGTGGAAGCACCATTATTGAAGAGTTCGGTCATGAAATTAAATAAGTATGATAAGCTAGCTATGTTTCAGTAAAGGATGTTACTAGAATGAAAACCAGTTATGGTGGGAAATTAAAGCATACCAAGAAAAGATAGACCCGTTATTGTAGATTTCGAATATCAGACTTTATTAAAAGCAACTGCATTCTTTACTTGTATGCAAATTCTCATGAAGATGATTTAATGGAACTGGATTTACATAGGGAAGTTGCCCTAAAATCTTTCGTAAAATGTAAAGCATTAGTAAAGGTTAGCCCAATATAAGCGAACAGATAAAAATAGGTTTTGAGTGAAAGTAAACACATAATACTGGTCATCAACACTATCTAGGACTCTTGCTAAAATCGATTGCTACAAAAATACACCAGTATCTCATATATAATATTCCATTCTGGCTATTCTCAAACAAATAGTCGTTATATATCTCTTATCATATGTGTATTTCTTGGTTTTGCAAAAACAGAGCAGATCTACTATCATTTCTGCTGTTAAGTAGTAAAATGAATTTTTTTTCTTTTAGGTTTTGCATTTTATTCTCTTGAGCTAAAGTAAGTATACCATTGGAATGCTGCTGATCAGCTCAATTCTGATCATTTTTATAAATTGTCTTTATCACTCCAGCGTCCTTTTTCTTATCATCAGGCTGAACACTATCACAGTTCCGTTGCTGTGGTTCAATCTCGATGGGAGAGCATACTGTTGTTGGTTTCTTACACTCAACACAGGGATTATATGAAATTTGAGTAATTATCTGCGTGTTGATCTTAATCGAGGTATACATTTTGACCTTAATTGATATAAAAATGTGTAAGGCAAAGAATCAACGTCTTTTCTTATATATGTCTGAAGAAATGAGAATATTTGTTTTCTAAGGATTTTCTGTCATTTTGAATGACAGAAAAGCTTTGCAACTTTATTATTTAGCCCGAACGGTTCTAGTAGGGTTCCATCTAGATCAACTAAAGCTACTAGTCCATGATTCAAATATTAGATCCTCTCTGGAACTACGCCTGCACTCTCCTCAGTATCAATCACATAATGATATCGTTCTTCCTTGTCACTTATTGTTCGTCCAAAGAATCGCGATCTGTCAAAATTGACACAAAAAGTAATGGTTGTATTAGAAAACAGAAATCTTGAACGCATTCCCTAAGCTACTATAAGGAAGCTGATCAGTACTATAAATACTTCCAAAGTCCAATGACAAACAAAGTAGTGCAAGAATTCATTTTTAACGTGAGTTTCTACATCCTTATGACTCCTGTTTTCGGTATTTCTGCTGTTTTATCGTTATTTGAGGATAACGTTGAGTATCCATCAACGCCCCACTACCACCGTCAGGATAACAAAATACAAGCAGACTCTTTGTATCATCATGTACAAAACTGGGTTAAGAATACTGAAGTTTATCTACATGGTAAATATGATGCGGTTTGGAATTGGATCTTTGGTGTGAATTCCGGAGAACGCATATTAAAATGTGTTGTGATATACTTCAGCATTGCATTTCCATTCCTTGCTATCATTTGGCACAACGTTAAGCATAAGGAAAACACATTACATCAGAAAGAGTATTATTGGGTTGATAAAGATGTGGTGGTTAGCCTCTTCCTATGTGCTATTGGTTTATATTGGATAGGTTGGTTTCATGCATTATATGTCATTTATGTAAAGAATTCGATCGAAGCTGAGTTGGATACCTCAGGTTGAAACACAAAATGAAACTGCTAAAGATCATAGCTACAAATATCAATTAATTATTCTATTTTTTACTCATATTTGTCATTATCGAAACCTGAACCCCCAATACACACCGTTATTATTACTATTATAATTATTGTAGATATTCTTATGATTATTACAATGATCATCCTTCTTGTTTTACTCATCATCAATAGTAAACTCAAGAGCTAATCCACAAAACTTGAATAAAAAACTTTCACATCATTAATATTCAAGATGTATCTCTCTTTGTTTTTTTTATCAGATTCCGTAAACCACATCAATGTTTCGTTATAAACATTTCCCAACAAGTACAATTTTTCTAGATTTGGAATACTTTGTAGTAGTTGCATGATTTTGGCAGTTATGTGCAATCTCAA
This sequence comes from Xingzhongia hampshirensis, assembly GCA_003706765.3. Taxonomy (NCBI): domain Eukaryota; kingdom Fungi; phylum Ascomycota; class Saccharomycetes; order Phaffomycetales; family Wickerhamomycetaceae; genus Xingzhongia; species Xingzhongia hampshirensis. Next base: position 26,466 of record PPXL03000022.1, read on the forward strand.
AACATCATTCTCGTTTGAAATAATCAATTTTTTCAAATTTGGAAATCCTGGGGAATTCAAAAAAGTTTTGAATCTTTCACTCAAGATGAACTGGTCATTGGAATATATCAACTTCAAAGATATCAAAGAGTTTAGAGAGCCAAATATAGTGTTTAACTCATATGGGTAACACCATGAACAGTTCTTTAGTTCTAAAGTTTGTAATGAAATTTTATCTATCAAAGGAGAAGAGTCTTCATCATAATCAATTTCAAACCCTGATAACTTAAGGTGTTTCAAGCCAATACAATTCGAAAGATGAGACAGATTGAATATGGAGTCTTTATGAGATGTTATTAGTTCTAGGGTTTTTATTTTAGATGCAATTTGGGAGTCTGATATGCTATACTTTATGAAGTTTGAGCTTGAATTGATATGTATCATTAGAGAGTTTACATTGGTAAAATTAGCCAAAAATTCTTGAAACTGGAAATTCCACTCATTTTGAAGATTCGAATCAACAATCTTAACACTTTCAATATACTGGAATATATCAGACTCATTCAAATCATTGTTCAAAATCTCCTCACCTCTCCTTCTCTTCCTCTTCAAATATCCATAAAATTTGCGTTCCAAGAACGCCCAATCAAGTTTTACTTCGCTGAAAATATATGGTAGTACTAATAACCTGAACCTCCTGCTTACTAGACTTAGTGAGAACATGTCTTTGTGTGATAACTGCTCAAATATTAGAAGGAGGACTTCATGACTAAACGGGAACAGTAGCTCGTCATTCTGAGTCATAGCTGTCAATTGGAAAGTGTATGATATGACAAAATGAGGCCACAAGGCAATGTTAGTCAGTAATTCTCTGTGGTTTTTCACAGAACGAAAGGGTGTTTTGGCTATTGTTTCCTCAATGATTGATTGAATGACTGTGAAAATTCGCGGGTGTTTTATAAAAGATCAAAAACAGTAAACTAAACGGAGGGTCGATACGAATAGATATTTACTAGCAGTCAACGCTACAGTGACTGGCTTGTTGTACGTATTTGTTCTCGCTTTCTACCTGGGAGGAACAGAAGAGCGTCCTTAGTAGTTTCTCCCCTCGTTCAAGATGCATAGTCGGTTCTGTTCATTACTCTTTTCTACCTAAATACACCCACCATTCACTTATCTATAAATCACACGAATATCATACCATCGTAAAATCAAAGTTTTATAGTGTTAGTCACTATGTATGAGATCGCTTAGATTATGCATCTCCTCGATCCGTTGTTTCATGTCATTCACATTTCCCTCTCTTTCAAACCAATTAATGCTATTAATTCTCCCAAGATTTTTGAGCTCATCGAATTCCTTCAGTATCAAAGCCCCATGATCCAAACAGGAAATATTCTTACCTTCTAGCTTTCTCCCACGGATAAATGTTATGAGTGTTTCGTTCTTTTGCTCTACTTTGAAATGTGTTAGGGAGTGTTTACCTGACGTTCTAATCTTTACTGGAACAGAATGAACTTCAAAAGTTTGAGGAGAAGTAGTAGGGATATTCATTATTGTCTGATTATTTTCAATGTCATTCATATGAATTACCCCTTTCCCAGCTTGAAGCTATTCGTCAAGTCCCTTATTATCGTTAATGAATATGTTTCTTGAAGTTTTCCTTGAAAATACGCGTCAATTCTGTTCTCGCGATTTGGCCCCAAATTCGCGCTATTAATAAACTCAGCAGAACGAGTGTACTATACTATACAAGTCTTTATCCTATCAGTTATCAGTTCCATTTATCATATATTCTTGCGTATCTTCATAATCATTATATAGAAACATATTCTCAGAATTTACATAATCTCATTCCAACGCAATAGTAACGAGAGATCACGTAGCTCATAGCACCCGCGATTGATAGCATAGAGCCATATATAATGAAATTATTGAAGTTTTTTAGATCTCCACCATCAATAATTGCACCACCTATAGGAATAGTTGCAAGCATTGACAGTGCAACAATCAGATACATAGTGCTATATCTTTTCCCGAATTCTTCAGTTCTAGATATTTGTCCACAACAGACTGGTGATAATGATAAAATAGAACCTGAGCAGAACCCATAAAGGGCTGAATATGCATACAGAACATTTAAACTATATCCAAATGGAAGCCACATTCCCAGAGATAGAATGGAACATGCAAAAATAGTGATGATACAAACATTGAATCTCCCCAAGTGTTTATCAGCAACGTATCCAGGAATATAACGGCCTAAAATCCCCGTAGTATTAACAACTGTCACTAATAAATAAGACTGGTTTGCAGAAAACCCTCTGGCAATAGCATACGAAGGAAAGTAGATGGAACAAACAACTAAAGAGCATTCAGCCAATGCAACGGCCAGAGCACAAAACGTGAACTTAGCATCAAACAGTGCCCTATAGTCAAACACTTGTAACACGTGAACTTTGAAAAACTTGGAAACACTATCAATCTTTTCACCCCCTTGACTAAATCTTTCTCTAGAAAATATCAATGCAAATATACAACATATCAAACACACCCCAGATAAGATCCTCAAGGCCCACTGAAATCCGACAGTTGAGTATAGTTTTCTAAGCATCAATGGAATAATAATTCCTCCAACAGACCCTCCTGTAGTGGCAATACTCGAAGCTGTGCCCCTCTTCTTATAAAAGTAATGGGAAACAACACCGATTAAAGGAGATATTAACATTCCATTTCCAAATCCAACAACAATACCAAATCCCAAGATAAATTGATAAACTGTGGTTGCATTAGCAGTTGCAAATAAGCCACCGCAAAAAGCAATAGTGCCAATTAGCATTGGCTTAAAGGCACCTTGTCTATCAAATAGAGCACCTGAGAAAATTTCGGAAGCAAATGTAACAAATGTGTATATAGAAAAGATCCATGAAACTGTCGATGCAGAGACATTTGCCAATTGATGTGTAGAAACATATGCCTCAATTGCTCCAACTGAATTGACTAGCCCAAAAGCTGGAATCAGTCCCATGAATGAACCAAAACAGACAAGATACGATTTTAATCCTCCTTCCGGAAAATTCAAGTCATCTTCATTTTGCAAGAGTTCAATAACATCAGAATTATGCTCTCCTACTTGAAGTTCATCATTTCTGTAGGCTCTGTCAATTGAGCGTGAGTCATTGAGACGAAACCCCGAGCCTGTTCCATCTGGATACGATAATGAATTCCCCAAATTTCTAGTGAACTCTGATATATTCTGGGACGTTTTTTTTATTGAAGCAGATAAGGGGAAAGTAAGCTTGGTTGCCCCCGATTTTATATCATCAATGGAGCCAGACATGGTTTTTGATTCTATAGCTAAGTAATCAAACAGGTTATGGTTTCACAATTCATCTGATTTCTCTTCCAAGAATATAAATCAAAGAATTGAAATTACTAATCTTTCATCCTAATATAAGTAAAACCCGAACCTCGCTTATATCTTCCTTATACATTAGTGATCGAGAAGGATGCAAGGCAGAATTCGTAAGACTAATTGAACCCCCTATTTAATGCCTTCTATAGTATTATAGCATATAATAGATATGTATTACCATACAGTAAATGGCTCGCACTTTTTTATGACTATACATACTTGTACCACTGATGTTCATATCATTGGTACTTAGGTAACAGCGGTGCTACATATTTCATGATATGCTTGAAATCATTCATTCTTATAATATCTAGTTGGAACTAATGACTAGCGTAAGTGAAATACACCAACTGAAGGCTATGAGTTAGATAAAAAGATAAAATATGAATATATGATTTTTTTTAATATAAATATGGAGCTAATATTTTTAGTTTAAAATTAAATCTGGTTAAAATAATTTTAGTTTTTGAAAATTATTCGAAGGCATTCTTTAAGAACTTTAAGGTATTGTATATGATTGTATCTATTTGGTGACTGCGCTACATATCGTTGCTAATAGTAAAAAGTTTAAGTTTATGAATATAGAATAGCACACATATAATTATATATAGAAAAATACCCTGCACTAACTAGGCCTATAAATCTGAATTTGAAATACTTGCAGTATTCAAAGCCGGTCTTTGAGTATTGTTTGAATCATAAAATCGTAACTCTCACTGGTTACTTCTCAATCTTATCAATAATGGGATAACGAGGATATTAAATTGATAGGGATTCTAGTATATATTTATTGTATACCGCAAGAGTTATAGCAAAAAAGTACCATATATTTAGTGAATCTACACTAGCAAGAAATTAAAGTCATTCGAGAATGAAGTAGGAATCAAAGAACCTTATAGGAGTTAACGAAGTAAAAAAGTTGGGGGTATATTTTAATGAATGAAACAAAAGTTCTTGTCAAAGAATGAAAGATCCTTATTAGAGATTAGAGCAAAGACAAAAGTATGATAGAGAATAAAGTGGTGAAGACTCCCATATTCAACTTATTACCAGTACCTTGGAACTCAGAAATTGAAGCATCGGTGGAGACATTAGGTGATGCATAAGAGGTTTCATTACTCTTAGTAGCGTCTGTTCCAGATAAGTAGACAGTGCTATAGCCAGTTTCATAAGCAGTTGATGTAGAGTCGGTACTTTCTGCAGCTTTGGCGACACTAGAGATATCCTCAGCGCCTACAGTCACAGGCGCCTTGTGTTCAGCAAAGAAGTTACCGAACGTCATTGCTGCAATATTTGTATCGCAATCTGTTTCCGCAGACTTTATCGTGGTAGTTTCACAATCAGCATCCCAAGTTGGAGAAGGTTCTGTGGTGGTTTCACAGTCTGTCTCCCAAGCTGGGACAGGTTCTGTGGTAGTCTCACAGTCTGTCTCCCAAGCTGGGGCAGGTTCTGTGGTAGTTTCACAGTCCGTCTCCCAAGCTGGGACAGATTCTGTCGTACCAGAAGAGTCAGGAATAGAGAAAGAGGAGATACCGTAATTCATAGGCACCGAAGAAGTGAAACTTTCAGATGTCCCCGAAGAGTAAACTGAGTAATCCGACTCACTAGATGACGATGCTGACGAAATCAGAATAATTGTACCAGATGAGATTCCACTAGATACAGAGGTTCTAGTACAGCCCGCTGTACAGCTGAAGGTGGAACCAGTTTCGTAAGCTGGAAAAGATGAGCCTGGAGCCGAAGAGGCTGGAACTGATGAGCCTGGAGTAGAACCGGTTTCCGAAGCTGGAACTGAAGAACCTGGAGCAGAAGAAGCTGGGACAGAAGAAGCTGGAGCAGAAGAGCCTGGGGTAGAGCCAGTTTCAGAAGCTGGAACTGAAGAAGCTGGAACAGATGAGCCTGGAACTGAAGAACCTGGAGCAGAAGAAGCTGGGACAGAACCGGTTTCAGAAGCTGGAACAGATGAGCCTGGGACAGAACCGGTTTCAGAAGCTGGAACAGATGAGCCTGGGACAGAACCGGTTTCAGAAGCTGGAACTGAAGAGCCTGGAGCAGAAGAGCCTGGAGTGGAGTCAGTGTCACAGTCTCTGTCTGGAGTAGTAGTGGTTTCTGCAGCTGGACCAGATGAAGTTGGAACTGAAGAACCTGGAACTGAAGAACCTGGAGCAGAA